>AWOL01S0069598.1:0-10454 GCA_000715115.1 Nicotiana otophora | reverse complement strand
TGAAGGGATTAAGACCATTCATGAGGTTATAGAGGATTTCTGACTATGTTATTGTAAGACCCCATAAGTTTAACAACATTAATACTGTTATATACATTTGATATGGTATTTTGAGTGGAACATTTTTGTGAAAAGTTTGAAAATATGATTTTATATAGTTATTAATATTACTACTTCCGAATATGCTTTAAATTATACACATAATATGAGAAGGTTTATGAGATTTTCATTATTGTAAAGATAGAAATTATTTTATCACAAGCAAAGAAGGTTATCTTTTTACCATTTTAAGAATTAAGCGTACGCAAATTTGTACTCCTTATATGAGATTAGGAAATTTAGAAGTGGAGAAAATATATGTATTTTTACATGGATATTTTAATGAAATAATAGTGTATGTATTGATTTTATATGGTACCATGATTTATTAATATTTTAATATTTTAATGGTAGTACATTAGGATGAGGGCAAGACTATTTTCAAGGTAATAAGTATTTATGATATGTTAAGCAAGTGATAAGTAAGTGTTATAAAGGTCAGAGGGTAAATGAATCGAAAAAATTGAGTATCGCGGAAGTTTGACATTTTGGGATAAAATATGATCCACGCTATAATACCCCGTATTTAAGGACTAGTACTACACAACATGACCATGATTAGTATTCTAGGTAATTTTAGATAATTCTTAATTATGTGAGCAATTAGTTAATTATTGGGTAATGGAAGGTTCTACAACAAAGGGAGACATGGGGTTCATGCATGGAAGAGTATCCACTTTTGAACATCTATCAAATAGTTGGCTCCTAATTCCTAGTTCTTATTTCCTAGAAAGAGTAGCGAAAGCAGAATTTTTATCTTCTTCACAAAAATATCCACATAAACACTACCATCATAACACTCCACACAATATTCCTTCAATCACAATATGTTTTAGCACACTTTATATATTACTGATCTGGTTCCTTCAATATTTGTTAAGTGACCCAATTAGTACCAACTAGCAACGAAATGAAACAGGCAATTATAGAGGCCTATGCTTCGGTTCGAGTCTGTATCTATTGTTTTGAAGGGGAGAAACTACTATACATTTTATAGAGAAAGTTGTAATATTATTATAAGAAGTGTATATAAAAGAACGTAGTGGTAAATTGGGGCGAAGGAACCTATGTTGTCCAGATTTTGAAACATAATTACCTGCTGATGTTATCAAAATCGCAAGTTTTAGATTGAAGTACTAATGGTCTGAATTGTCGTCGTGTGGTTAGGTAAATGACAAAGGTATGTTAAGGCTAATCCTTATTTCTTTTGGTATGATCCAAGTAATGACACATAAACGTAATGTCATTCCATAAATGATTCTAGTCTTAGTAGTTAAGGATGTCTATGTTATTCATTACTGTAAAGTGATATTCAAGCATGTCTAAGTATGTTCCTAATTCTCTATTGAGGTATTTGATAAAGAAGTTAATATTCATAATGGTATTATATGCATCATCATTTACCACCGGGCTACGGCCGGTCAGGCAGTCATGCATTTACCACCGAGCTACGGCCGGTTGGGCAGTTACACATTTACCACCAAGCTACGGCTGGTCGAGGAGTCATACATTTACCATCGCGCTACGGCCGGTCGGGCAGTTACCACTGATCAGTTGGGCAGTCATGCATCATGCGATATGGATAATAGTCTCAAAGAGAAGCATTATGTATATTAGTATGCATATACAGAGACTCAGGTTGATTCTTATATCTCTTTAATTAATGTTGACTTATTGTTATGTTTCAAGTCTGCCTTACATACTCGGTACATTATTCGTACTGACGTCCTTTTATTGTGGACGCTGCATTCATCCCTATAGGTATATGCAATCTATTGGACGAGCCCTCATAATAGACGAGGTCAGCATTCAGCAAAGGATCGGTAAGACTCCACTTCATTCGGGGTGCAGCCATGTCTATAAGTCATCGCGTTAGAGTTTTGCTACAGAGTTATTGTCAGGAAGGGGCCCTGTCCCATTTCATGTCAAAAAATTTTAGAGGCTTTGTAGAAAGAGGTTCATTTTGTACAGTATGTTAGAGGCCTTGACGACCCATATGTATTCATGTTTAAAGAACGATGGTTCATTGATACAGTGTTTGCCCATTTATAGTTATACATACGATGGTTCTATTACCTCAACAAGGTAATAGAGACAATAATTGTTAACGATACTCGCTAATAACCTGATTAGTTCATAATTCTCATAAGCGCACAACAATAATATTATCATCCCATAAATCAAAGTCATAAACATGCTAGTTATAATGCTTTCTGAATACACGGGGTCAGTTGTACTCATACTACACTCTACACTTAATTGTGCATATCTAGGTGTTGAATCGAGCCGCGAGTAGCTTTGTTTTCTTGTGGAGATGAGGTAGAGACGCATTTCAATCGCATACCTAGGCATCTCTTTTCATTTTTGTATTGTTGTCTTTCTTTCACATAGTTCTGTTATTTTTGTATTCTAGACTTGTATATCTATTTTAGAGCTCATGACTCGGTATTTACAAGTTCTGGGGGATTTGTTATGTATTGACGTAGTTATTTATGTTATTGGCTTTAGACTGTTATTATTATCGCATACCTTACGCTCTTATTAAGTAAGGTTCCATCACGACCTGTTGGTAGGTTTTTGTTGTGAGTTATTATGCGACTTCACGACCGAGGTTGTGTTCCAAATATTGATGGGTTGAGGGAGTTGATCATTAAGGAGGCTCGCAGATCATGGTAATCCATTCACCCAGGATTCACGAAGATTTCTCGTGACTTAAAGCAACACATTTTGTGGCGGAAGATGAAGAAAAATATTATTGGTCACAACTCTCGTTGTTTGAATTGTCAGCAGGTGAAGTATGAACATCAGAAATCGGGTGGGTTGACTAAGACATTGGTAATACTAGAGTAGAATTAGGAGCACTTCACTATGGACTTTGTAGTAGGCTTACCGCAGACCTTGATAAAATATGACGATTTATGGGTTATTATGGACCGGTTGACTAATTCCACACACTTCATTCTGATAATGACATCCTATTCTTCAGAGCGGTCGGCTCATATTTACATCTAGGATGTTTTTCGCCTGCATGGTGTGCCCATTCCATCATTTCTAACGGTATCATGCAGTTCACATCACACTCTTGGAGAGATGTGCTGCGTGAGTTGGGCATGCGAGTCGAGCTGAGTACAGTGTTTCATCCTCAGACATACAAACCGTTTGAGCGTACAATTCAGATTTTGGATGACATATTACGAGAATGCCCAATGGATTTTGAGGGTTAATGGGGACCGTTCTTACCTCTAGCGAAGTTCGCCTGCAACAACAACTATCAATCAAGCATCAAGATGGCTCTGTGCGCCGCCTTTATGGGAGGCGATGTTATTCTCTGGTAGGTTGGTTTGAGCCCCGTGAGGCTAGAGTTTTGGGAATAAATTTTGTTCGTGATGCTTGGAAAAGGTTAATATTATTCAGGAGTTACTTCGTACAGCTCATTCCAAGCAAAAGAGTTATGCGGACTGGAAGGTTCGAGATGTGGCATACATTGAGGGTGAGAAGGTTCTTATGTGAGTGTCGTCTATGAAGGGCATGATGCAATTTGGGAATAAGGGAAATTTGAGCCTGAGGTTTATCGGCCTTTTTGAGATATTGGAGAGAGTAAGTGACGTTTCTTATAGGCTCGCATTGCCTCATAGCCTATAAGGGATACATCTGGTATTTCATGTTCTATTCTTCGAAATGACCATGAGGATAGGTCACATGTTTTGGACTTCAACATAGTGCAACGTGATGAGCGTTTGACCTCCCGTAGCTTTATTTGCTCCATTGTATATGTTATGAGACCTCCCGTAGCTTTATTTGCTGATATATGACTTGCATATGTGGTCCGTGTCATTTTTCGGGAAGTTTATATGTTAAATTTAAAGAAAACGTAGTTTTTGGCTTTAAAAACAACTAGAGTTGACCATGGTCAATATTTTATGTAAACGACCTCAGATAGGTGTTTTGACGATTTCGAGAGGTTTGTATGATGTTTTTAGACTTGTATGCATGTTTGTTGGGGTCCCGGGGGACCCGAGGTTGTTTCGACGCATTGTGCGAAAAATTGGAAAATTGAGCTTCACAGTTGAAAATCTTGCGTTTTGATGATATATTCTTGATATTTGGTATTATTTCAATGATTTGACATAGCAAGAGAGTTTATTGGATGTTATTATACTTGTGTAAATGTTTGGATTGGGGCTCGGGTGAGCTTCAGATGTGTTTTGGAAGGTTTGGATAGTGTGTGCAAGAATTTTCTAGTGTTGATCTACATGTTCTACAAGTCTTGAATTCGTGAGGACCTTATCGCAATTGAAAGCCTTGAATTTGTGATGTCAGGATAGGGGAATGTCGCATTTGTGATCTCGACATCCCATTTACAACACCGGAGTACTGGGTGCTTCTTCGCTTTTGCGAAGCCTTGTCCACATTTGGGAGCTGGAGGGTCATAGCAAATGCAAAGGAAATCTCGCATCTGCAGCAAGAGTGTGGCTGGGACACTAATCACATTTGCAATCAGTGGTTCACTTTTGCGATGGTTGCAATTGAGTACAAGAGTTCGCAATTGCAACATCTGAAGTTGTGTAAAAGATGGGAATTTCGGGACTTAGCTCACTTTACACCATTTTCTGAACACTAATCTCCATAAAGGCTACTGTTAAAGAGGACTTTCTTCCCAAATTCATTGATAAGAAACTTTAACTTGTTTTCAACCAATATCAATTACCTATTCATGAAATTTATTATCAAATCTATGAATTTCAACATAGAAATTTGTGGTTTTGGGTAGTATTTAGGAATATTATAAAATTGATATTTATACCACGAATTGATGTCGTATTTTGAACAAATCACATATCCGGGCTCGGAAGTGAATGGGTAATCGAGATTTGGTCCAAATATTGTATTTCGACCACGTGGGCGTAGGTTGACGTTTTGTTAAAGTTTTTAATTTATTTAAAGATTGAACCATTTTCAGTCGTGGGTAGTTTCTAAAGCTTGTTTTGATGTGTTTGAGATATTTGACTAGATTCGATTGGTCTGGAGGCTTGTTCCAAAGGGAAAATCATGTTGGATTGTTGACTTGTTTCAGGAAAAGGGTGTTAACCTTGTCTTGACGAAACTAGAACTCGATTGGTCCATTATTTACTTGAATTATGTGTGGGGACAACGTATATGCAAGGTGACGAGTGTATATCTATTGGCATGGATTTAAGCACGCATAGACGACCATTTAATTACATATTTTCAATTATATTATGCCATTTGGTATTCCAAGTTATTACTTGTTTCATACTTTAATTGCTACATGTCTTTACTTGTAAAATATGTTCCTTTACTTGTTACATGCCTCCATTTGCTACATGTTCGATGAATCCATGCCTTTATTTATCGTCCGCTATTACTTGTTATGTGCTCAACATCTTATTATATAGATCCTATTACTTGTCTCATGCCTTTACTTGTTCATTTGTCTTTACTTGCATTATATTTTCCTTTTAATTTTTATTGGTTTGTCTCAGAGAATTTATATGTTTTGGTTCCTTTTTATGTACGTTGTGAGATACGTCGTAGTTGTTTGTAGCATAGATGTATATATGAGGATCGGGCTGCATGGCACAATGGGGGTGTGTGTGTGCGCGTGTGTATATATATCAGGACCCAACTCCCACTGGAGCCGCGACGATGCCTAACACTATTTGCTAGGCAAGCCAAAAAGTCACACAATTACAACGAGTTCTAATAAACATGATTTAATAAACTCAACAACTGAAATATTTTGAAATAACTGATGAAAACAACAATAATACAGCTACAACCTTCACAAAGACCTGGTGTCAACGAGTACACGAGCACTACTAAGCATCAAATACAAAGCCAAATTGTCAATACAAATGTCTGAATAGTAGAACAGTAATAGTAAAAATAATGAATGAGAACTTCAAGGTCTGCTGATGACATAGCAGCTACCTCGTAGTCTCTCGAAAGCTGGTAGCAACAAACTCTAGAGTTCATTTCGTCCGAAAGTACCTGGATCTGCACATGAAATGCTCAGTGTAGTATGAGTAAACCCGACAACATGTACTCAATAAGTAACAAAACTAACCTTAGGTTAAAAGTACTGACAAGCTCAGCAGAAACAATCAGAGACCAATATTAATAACTAATAACTTCTCAGATATAAAGTAAAACAATGTAAGCGTGTAGCTTAATGATATCATGTTCAGCTCGTTCACATATCAGGAAAATAGGCATGCTTTCCATATATAAAAGTTAAAACTCAACACAGATAAAATATTTCATTTACAAGCTAGCATGAGAAAAGTATATCTCTATGCCTACATGTTAAATATACATGTCAAATAAACAACATCATAGTGGATACATCAATAATAACCACATCTAGTAACAAACAACTTAATATCATCAAATAATGCCGTAGGAAACAGCTTCAAACAATAAAGCTTTGATCTTTATCAAAATCAAAAAGTCAACTCCGGGATTGCACCTCGAATCTCGGGCAAACTCATAATTCTTGAACACCAATTCAATACCGAGTTCAACCATACAAATTTCATCTAACTCCGACCTCAAATCGACCTTCAAATCATAAATTTTCACTTTAGGAAAGTTGTTTTCCAAAATCCCCAATTTCTTCATTTTAATTAACCAATTAAATGCTAAAAACAAGGATGTAATCATGCAATATAAACAAATCCTAGTGAAACATACTTATCCCAATCCAAATCATGGAAATCACCTCCAAAATCGCGNGCAATATAAACAAATCCTAGTGAAACATACTTATCCCAATCCAAATCATGGAAATCACCTCCAACATCACCTATAATTGATCTCTCTCACTCAAAAGGTGATATATTGACCAAACCCACAAAGATGTTAAATAGTCTGCCTAGGCTTAGCCTTCTTCATTGCGGACTCATCCAAAAGACTCTAAGTGAATACGAGAACATGGTCGTGAATGCGTAGCACAACACGCTCCTAAATTACACAAATGCGGAAACAACATCGCGGTCGCGAAGGCTTACCATCTGACACCCCAGCTGAACTGACCCTTCTAAAAGAACGCGACCGTCCAATCACAATCACGATGATCAGTGCCATCCAATTCACTGCGAATGTGTCACCACTTCGGAACGTGAAATACATTTTTCTTTCCATCCATAACACTCTACGATATCGCAACTTACTCCTCATGATCACGAAGGAGAAAATCAGACATCAGATATCAGCTATGCCAAACATGAATAAATTGTCTGAAACTCATCCGAAATACACCCGAGGCCTTCGGGACCATATCCAATCACTGAAACCAATCTTAAAACATATCATGAACCTACTCGAGGCCTCTAATCATACAAAAAGCATCAAAACCACAAATCACACCCAATTCCAGCCTAATGAACTTTCAACTTCCAAAACTCATGCCGAAACACATCAAGCCAACCCGGAATGACCCCAATTTTTTGCATGCAAGTCCCAAAATAACATAAAAGACGTATTCCAACTCCCGGAACTAAAATCCGAGCCCGATATTGACAAAGTCAATTCTCAGTCAAACTTATCAACCTTCCAAACCTTCAACTTTACAACTTTCACCAAAAAGAACCAAACCAACCTACAAATCTCCAAATCCAAATCCGGACATAAGGCTATGTCAAAAATAACCATACGACGCTATTGGAATCATCAAAACACTATTCTAGGGTCATCTACACAAAAGTCAAACTCCGATAACTCTTTCAACTTAAGCTTCTAACTTTGAGACTATGTTTCCCAATTCAATCCATAACCTTGCCGAACCACCCCCGAAAATCACATAACCACAAATGAACATAGAAGAGGAAATGATAAGGGAACGGGGTTGCATTAAAAAAATAGCCAGCCGGGTCATTACATTCTCTCCGGCTTAAACAAATGTTCATCCCCGAACTGGTCTAGAATTATACCTGGAGTCTCCAAAAGGTGAGGTTACCTGATAAGCATCTCCTTCTCGGTCTCCCATGTAGCCTCCTCTACTGGTTGACCTCTCCATTGCACCTTCACTGACGTTATATTCATTGCCTTCAACTTATGAACCTACCGATCCAAAATGGTCACCAGCTCCACATCATAAGACAAATCCCCATCTAATTGCACTGTGATAGAGTCAAAAACATCTGACGGATCACCATAATACTTTGGAACATAGAAAAAAGATATACTGGGTGAACACCCGATAGACTAGGTGGCAAGGCAAGTTTGTAGGCCACCTCTCCAACTCTCTCAATAACCTCAAAAGGGCCAATATACCTTGGACTCAACTTCACCTTCTTCCCGAATCTCATCACACCCTTCATGGGCAATACTCTGCGCAGAACCTTCTCACCCACCATATATGCAACATTGTGAAACTTTCGGTCAGCATAACCCTTCTACTTGGACAGTGTTGTATGAATCTGCTCCTGAATCACCTTCACCATCCCTAAGGAATCTCAGACCAAATTAGTGCCAAACAGTTTAGCCTCCCTAGGCTCAAACCAACCAATCAGAGAACAATATATCCTCCCATATAAGGAATCATAAGGAGCTATTTGTATACTCGATTAAAAGCTATTGTTGTAGGCAAACTATGCTAATGGAAGAAACAAATCTCATGAAGCTCCAAAATCGATAATACATGCATGTAACATGTCCTGGAATATTTGAATAGTGTGGTTGGACTACCCGTCCATTTGGGAATGAAATGTTGTACTCAGCTCTACCCGTGTGTCCAACTCTCGCTACCTCTCTCCAAAGCTTCAATATGAACTAAGTGCCTCAATCCGAAATGATGGACACGGACACTCCATGACGCCGAACAATCTCACGGATGTAAATCTGCGCCAACCACTCTGTAAAATAGGAAGTCATCACTAGAATGAAGTGTATGGACTTAATCAACTGGTCCATACTAACCAAGACTGCATCATATTTCTTCAAGGTTCGTGGTAAGCCTACCATCAAATACATTGCGATGCGCTCCCACTTTCACTCTACTATCTCCAATCGTTGAGTCAACCATCTCGGTTTCTAATGCTCATACTTCACATGTTAGCGATTCAAACACCGAGATATATAATTAACAATATCTTTGTTCATTCTCCTCCACGAATAGTATGTTTTTAAGTCATGGTACAACTTCGTGACACCTGGTTGAATAGAATAGCGGAAGTTGTAAGCCTTCTTAAGGATCAAATCTCTCAACCCATCAACAATTGGAACACAAATTCGGCATTGAAGCTGTATAACACCATCATCACTTATCACAACCTCCTTAGCACCACCTCATTGCACTATGTCTTTCAATACTATTAAGTGAGGATCATCCAACTGGCAAGCCTTGATACGCTCCAATGACTGACCGCCACAACACAAGAAAGAATGCGGATAGGCTCCGCAATATTCAATCTCACAAACCGATTGGCAAAAGCCTGAACATCCATGGTTAGTGGCCTCTCTGCTATCGGTAAATATGCCATACTACCCATACTCTCAGCTTTCCTACTCAATGCATCTTCCACCATATTTACCTTCATAGATGATATAATACGGTTATATCATGGTCCTACAACAACTGTAACCATCTTCGTTGTGTAAAATTAAGATCTTTTTTCTTGAACATGAGCAAGAGACTCTTACTGTCGGTATAGACCTCACATGGAACGTTGTATAGATAGTTCCTTCTAATCATCAATGCATGAGCAATGACTGCTAACTCTATGCACATGGTAGTTCTTCTCATAAACGTTCAACTGTCGAGACGCATAGGTAATCACCCTACCGTCCTGCATCAATACCGTTCCAAGCCCAATAGGCGATGCATCACAATGTACTGTGTAAGATCCCGAACCTGTAGGCAACACCAATACTGGGGCTGTAGTTAATGTAGTCTTAAGCTTCAAAACTCTCACCTCACGCTCATCGAACCAACTAAAAGGAGCACCCTTCTTGGTTAATCTAGGCAAAGGTGTAGCAATGGACGAGAAACCCTCCACAAAACGGAGATAATAACCTGCCAAATCCAAGAAGATCTAAATCTTTGGGCCTAAAGATGTTCTAGACCAACTCTGAACTGCTCAATCTTCTTCGGATCCACCTTAATCCCCTCACTAGACACCATGTGCCCCATGAACACCATTGAATCAAGCTAAAAATCACACTTAGAGAATTGAGCATATAGCTTCTTCTCCCTCAATGTTTGGAGTACGATCCTCATATGCTGTTCATGATATTCCTAGTTGAGTGAGTACACCATTATATCATCAATAAATACCATGATTAAATAATCAAGATATGGCAAGAACACAATGTTCGTCAAGTGTATAAAGGCT
>AWOL01S0069597.1:17778-40790 GCA_000715115.1 Nicotiana otophora | reverse complement strand
CATTCTCATATCAATGTTCCACGTAATCTTTCTTGGGTTATTTCCTTTGTCTTAACTTACATCTCGCATTGGCTCCATACCTAATAATAACATCTCGGCAGGAACCCTTACTTCCTCCCCTTGACATCGTGTTTGCATAATGTTCTGGAATCGTTGCATATCTGTAGGATTTGAATACGTGCAATATCATCCCTTTTCTCATTTTATCGCATTCTTCCTTTACCATTCCATAATTACTAGAACTACTTAATTCCGACTTAATTCCATATCACTCCATATTAGTACTAAGATTTAATGCTACGATGACCTACCTATAGATATTTTACCTCTTCATCTTTGGCGTCCTTTCACATCATCGATGACCTTTACTCTCCTTGCCGTAATCCTTCTGAACCAAGGATAACAAAATTCCTTACTCGCGATGGTGACACTTTGCGAAACTGGCACATGTAGTCCCTGAATGACCATTCTCTGAATTTCTCATGAATCTTCTTCTATTGTCCATTCTATTATCTCCAGAACGCAATCTGAAATTCTCATGATGTCGACTATTATCAAATCATTTAGTCCCTAATTCATGTTTAGTTTATCTTGTTCACCAACCCATATTGATTTATATTACTCTGGGGTCTAACTTTTCCTTCTGGTAGTCGCGTTGGAGTCACAAACTTATTTCTTGAAATAAGGATACGACTTTATGACCTATACTCTTTTGCTGTCTCAAGGCTTGTCACCTCTCATCTTTTCCTTCGCTTGACTATAGACTTTGTAATACTGTCATCTTTTGATCTACTGTTGTCATCCATGTATCATATCATACTCATAATGCTTCATTAACTTTTTTCGTATTTCCCGCTAACATTTATGTCTATCACTTATTCTGAAAACTCAATACAAGACATTCTTTTGCTTTTAATTCCCCTTTGCTCCATCCAGTGGCTCTTCGGGTTGCTTAACATTCTCGCTCTACTAGGGGACGCGAGCCATACTAAGGTAATATTTATCCCTTTCAGGCTTTCAGTGCCTATCTTTTGAATTTTTTTAATCATGGTAGTATTCACATCTAATTGTAATATTCTAGAGTGCACCATCTGGGTGCCTCACAAGGATATATATTAGCACCTTTGTAATATCCTTTGGAAATGTCAACTAACACAAACAATCCATTCACCATTTTGGGTTACTCTAACCCCAGCCGGATCCTGATATCCTATCCTTTTCTTAAACTACACCTGTTAGCCCCCAATATAGTATAACTGAAATGGGTGTGGCCAAATTATACATACCTCTGTTATTGTTGAAGTTAACTCAAAAGGCTTACATTCCTCTGCCTAAATTGTAAATACTGATAATCTTCATTAACCGAGCGCCTCGTACCCTTCTTCATCTTGCTTCTTTTACTTGTATCTATCTTTTGAATCTCTCATTGCCTTTCACCATAGGGGTGGATAGATATTTCTGCCTTAAGGCTCCTTATCAAAACGCTTACACATCATAGTACACACATTATCTACTGAAGACCTTGCATTTATTCATCATAAGCATCATGCCAAATCGAGTCCCTCTGACTCAACTCTTTCACAGACACATGCAATATCTTACCAATCGTCTTTCTAGATGCAAGCATCGTCGTATTATGAATAAGATAGAGTTTAGGAAATTGAGTTCTTACAACTGATCTCTACCACACGGTTTAGAGTAAGAAGAAAGAGTGGCAGTCCTAAATTGCCTATAGCCTCATGATTATAAGTGTGGTGCACAACACACCCATAAACAAGACTCTACTAGATACGGCTTGTAGACTCCCTAGGACAGAGCTGCTATGATACCACTTTTGTCACGACCCAAACCGATGTGCCGCGACGGGCACCCGGTACCTTACTCAACCGAGTACCAACATAACGTATCTTTCGTATCCTTCCATCATAGGTAAATGAACCATTGTAAATCATGATTGAACAAACTTATACATATGACATACTGGCCTATAAGACCAAAACGATCACTCGTACACTGAACATTGGCCAACAAGGCCATACAGTCTTACATATACATGACATTTGTCTACAAGCCTCTAAGAGTACATAATTGTCATAAAAATAGGGACAGAGCCCCACCATACCAAATAATACACATCTAAATCATACTGACCAAAGAAGCAACTCCGGAGCAAATGGAGTGCACCAATATCTTCTACTTAGCTAATCGCCTACTTGGAGGACTCTCGACCTATCTATCGAGACCTGTGGGCATGAAACGCAGCATCCCCAGGCAAAAGGGACGTCAGTACAAATAATGTATCGAGTATGTAAGGAATGAAAATCTGTAAATAATAGACATTAGAGAAACATGGAGTAAACGACTTGACATGTACGTCTGTATAGCTCTGTGAATAATTTCATTTTTAGAATGTCATGCATATGCGTATAAATGTCATACCAGGCATAGGTATATGCTTTCATAACATTATCGAGCCTCTGAGGGCATCCTATCATATCATCTCAGCCACTGTGGGCAAATCATCAATGTATACCAGCTGATCAGGTGGTGGTGCGTATATAACGCCGCAACCTTTTCCCATATCCCATATACATATATATATATATATATATACACACACACACACATATATACGTGTATATAATGTCGTCTGGTCATGGCTCAATGTACATGTATAGATGAATGCAATGCATGAGAAATACGTCAATAAAATCTCTCGGAATGTCAAAAGACCATTATGCCTCTGATTAATATCATGAAGTAAACTTTTTCAACTTACGTATTTTTCTGAGGCCCATGAACAGACGATAGAATAATAAGACATATGGGAATTCAAAAACATAGGCATCTCTAATACTTCTATGAATAGAGTTATTTATGAAAGTTGTCCATTCGCTCGTTTTGTTCGTGTCATATAGATCATGCCAAAAAAGAAAGAAGGGATAGCCCTAACATACCTAAACCGATTCTCTTAGAATTTGCAATTCACGCTTTAGAGAATCAACAACCCACGTTATCTAACTTTGGTATGGAATTGTTTTGCTCTTAGAAGAATTCACGTTCAGCCACTCTCTATAAGAGATTCCCTTTGATTTGTAATGCACACATGAATTCATTTGAAGAAACTCACGTTAAGACTTTAGAAACTCACATTTAAGTATTTAGAGACCCATAATCAGATAGCATCTCATGTTTGTTTGAAACTCATAGTAATATGGCATCTCATGTTTAAGCCTTTAGTGGGTGTGGCCCACTTAGTAGATGAGTAAGGTGATCCTCTAAATTTACCACCTATGTAAGACTTAATAGTCACTTTAAGAGTGATAGGGGATGCTGCCACGTTTTGTGGGGTTAAGCCACCCAAAATCTTTAATTATCCAAAGATTTTAGTCAATCTCCCACTAAAAATCATTAATTACCTAATTATACATATAATTCCCTAATTAATTAGGTAATATCCTGTGACCCAATAATTAAGAATTATCTCAACTTACTTGTAATACTACTCACTTTTAACATACGTTGTACACGTTACTATCATGGCCATGTGGTACCTTGTATGGTACTAGTCCATAAATACCGGGTATTTTAACTCGGGCCGTATTTTATGTCAAAATGACAACTTTGATGTACAATACTACAGGGTGTAACATCGTCGTAATAAAATACTGCAGAGCATAACATCGTCATAATAAATTACTGCGTAGCGTAACATCGTCGTAATCAATTACTGCGAAGTGTAACGTCATCGTAATACATTACTGCAGAGCACAACATCGACGTAATAATGCGAGGCGTAACAAGGGGTGTTCGGTTTTGGTTCGGATGAGTTTCGGAGTGAAATGTGATACATGGTCTCTAAGTTGGAGGCATAAGTTGAAAGAGTTGACCGTAGTTTGCATTTTTTGTAGACGATGCCAGAATGGAGTTTTGACGGTTCCAATAGCTCAGTATGGTGATTTTATACCTAGGACCGTGTGTGGATGTTGATTTGGAGGTCTGTAGGTCGTTTCAGCTTGAATTGACAAAAGTTAGGAAGTTGAAGGTTTAGAAGGTTGAGAAGTTTAACCGGGAGTTGACTTTGTAGATATCCGGGTCGAATTTCGATTGTTGAAGTTGATAAGATTCGCCATGTCATTTATGACTTATGTGCAAAATTTGAAGTCAATCGGAGCTGTTTTGGTATGAATCGTCATTAGTTTTGGAAGTGGGATGTTCTTAGTTACAGTAGGTTTGAATTGGGTAACGATTCATTGAATCGATGCTGTTTGATATGATTTTTGGCCTAGAGTAGGTCTATCATGACTTTTGGAACTTATTGGTATGTTTGTACGGGGTGTCGGGTGCCACGAGTGTGATTCGGATTGAATCCAAAACAATTTTAGACTTAGGTGATTGCTGAACCTTAGCTATGTCTGGTGCAATCGCACCTGTGCACTTTGGGTCACATGTGCGGCACCGCAGAAGCGGACTCGCTCGTGCAAGAAGATAATCGCAGAAGCAGAAAGGGCTAACGTGCCCTGGGGTCGCAGAAATGGTGACCCACCATAGGCGCAGGCGCATGATTAGTGTGCAAAAGCAGAATTCTCTCATCTTAGTGGGAACCACACCTGCGATTGATTTTTTGCAGGTGCGACAGTAAGCGCGTAGATGCAAAATCGCTGGGCAGAAAATGGCTTAGGTTGAGGGTTTCATCTCATTTTCATTTTGGACCTAGAGATCTCGGTTTGTTGCAATTTTCTAAGAGATTTTCAAGGAAGTCATTGGGGTAAGTGATTCTAACTCTAGTTTGGCTATGTTACATGAATCCATCGTTATTTTGTCATCAAATTAGTGATTTGAACTGGAAATTTGGGGGGAAATTGTGAAAGCCTTTTAGAATAAATTTTGGTGATTTGGAAGGCGATTTGAAGTCCGATTTGATAATATGGTTGGACTCATTATCAAATGGGTGTTTGGATTTTGTAATTTTGGTCGGGTTTCGAGATGCGATCCAGGAGTTGACGTTTTGAGTTGACTTGTTGAGTCTCTTTAAAGATCGTAACTTTATTGTTCGGAATAGCTTCCTCTAATTTATATTTATGGTATGAAGTTGTTTTGGCTAGATTCGCGTTTGGAGTTCGATAATCGAGGTAAAGTCTTACTAGTGGATTGAGTTAGCGTGATTTGAGGTAAGTGTCTTGCCTAACTTTGTGTGTGGGAATTACCCCTTAGGATTGGTGTTGTTTGTGTTAATTGTGATATGTGGAAGCCGTGTACGCAAGGTGACGAGTGTGTACATGGGCTAAATGTGTTAATTGACCGGCTCTAGCTATGTAGATTCCTTTCATGCCTTTAATTGACTTACCGTAATATGTTATATTCATCATCATTAGTCTACCTTCACGTGCTTTACTTGTCTTATCTCTTGCTTTATAATTTCCTTTGCACGTTTAGTTGTGATATTGCTTTCACTATTCCTTATTTATCATTTATCCGTTGAGTTCCTTACTTGAAGTTGTTTTTTCTTGGAATATCTTATTGTTGAAATTGGTATTGAGTTATAAAGGTAGTGATTCACATTGAGACAAAGTTGTGAAGTTTTGAAATACCATTCTTGTTGAGTTATTAACTTTTGGTTGATACTGTTGAGACTATTGTGCATATTGTGGTTGAGCCATTGGCTACTTTTTGTGGAAACACTATTAGTGTTGACTTCTTTGGCAAGTTTTGATATAGAGCACTTGAGGTGCAATTTGTGATACGTTGTGATATTGGTACGCATGCGGTGGTATAAGGATTGGAGTTGAAATGCATGCGGTGAGATAAGGTGGACTTGATACGCGTGTTGCTAGTACGAGAACTACTTGAAGCCACGCAATGTGATAAGGTGGGCTAAAATGTGTGAAGCTATTTCAGGAAAATGATTTTCAAACCTAAATGCAAGGCTCCCACGATGACATAAAGAATGATTGTGAATTCTTTTATGAAATGAGACTACGAAGCGGTACTTTGGTAGTGATGCTTGTTGATACTTTTCTAATACATCATTTGTTGTTATGGTCGTTTTGTTTCCTTGGCATATTATTTATTGTTTTCTTCCACGATGCCTTATTTACCATAGTTCAGTGTAGCTATTCTTGGTATATCTCATCACTTTCTCATTTCCATTGTTTATCATAATTACTCTATCATATATATTTGTTCAGTTTCTTATTTATTCCAGTAGGGCCTTGACCTAACCTCGTCACTACTATACCGAGGTTAAGTTTGGTAGCATAATGCATTTCTGCGATCCATTATGCGACCGCAGAATCACTCTGCGGGCCGCATAATGGCCGCAGAAGTAAGGCAGGACAGGGTCAGTTTGGATGCAATTCTGCGGTCGACTATGCAACCGCATAACTATTCTGCGGTTCATTATGCGACCGCATAACAGGTCTATGGGCCGTATAGTGACCGCAAACAAAGACAAATGTTTTCTGGTTCTGGACACCAATTACGTGACCGATATGCGGTCCGCATATCGATTATGCGATCGCAAATGCGATCGCAGAACTTGTTCTAGAGATCTATTTTTGGGTTTTGAAAACCCGACCCTACATCGTTAAATACACGCTTTGGGTCATTTTTGAGCTTAAATCTGGCATTTTAGAGTAAGAGAGAGTGCCCTAGACTGAGAAGGTGTTACTCAATAATTGTTCTTCAATTCTTGCTCAAATTTTGGAAGATTAAGAAGGCAAACTCACTAGGTCTTCATCCTAGAGGTAAGATTCTACACCCTAACCCTCAATTTCAAATTTTGTTTAGAAATGGGTAATTAGCAAGATAATATTTGGGCATGAGAGTTGTTTATTTTACATGCATGTGTTGTCAAAGGGTGTAGGAAGATTGTTGGGCTAAATATTGTAAGTATTGGGTTGTGGGATGATGGAATCCCCCATAAAAGGACCTTGAAACCTTAATGCACACCTAGTGTTTGATAAAATGCGCAAATGGGCTTGAACCAAGAGTATCTTCCTAATTTCGGTTCCATTTATTATATTTCTACAATAGATTGGAGTTGCTAAGAATTCTGGAACATTTTAGAGTTTAAGGAAGCTCAATTGAGGTATGTTGGCTAAACTCTTCTCTTAGAATTGAATCCCAGGATATTCATGTAAATTATGTAAGACCCGAGTGGTTCATTATAAAATTGGCTATTTCGAGTAAGTTTGTTTGTGTTGAAAGATATTTATTCAATAAGTATCCTAAATGCTTTATTCATATTATGTTATCAATTGAGGATGTGTTCGTGTATGGGTTGTGCATCAATAATGTTTCGACTTCAAGTAAAGTTCAAACGAAGGCTATTATGCCAAATTTTGTGAAATATCTCTATGTACCTTAGACTCTTAATCGCTCACATATGTATTACACACCTTGATTTGAATTGTTGTTGGTGGTGTTGATGTTTGAAAATGAAAAGGTGTGCATGAAATACTAAATACGGCCAATGTGCCAAGAATGATTTTTTTAATTGTGGTCTCTAGTGCCAATGAAATGAAAAGATGTGGAAGAAGTATAAAATGCGATGATTGATAAAAAAAGGTTGATGTCTCGAATAAGACAGCCTAGCTGATCGGGTCATGATCGGACACCATGCCGAACATATGGTGGTGATTGTGCTGCAAATTATAATTGAATTTGTGGTTGTGGTTGATGTCTCTAATGAGATAGCCTAGCCGATCGGGTCGTGATCGGACTCCGTGTTAAAGGTATAGAGGTATTGATATTGAGAGTAATTGTGGCTGATGTCTCTAAAGAGATAGCCTAGCTGATCGGGTCGTGATCAGACTCCATGCTAAGAGTACGGTGGTATTGGTATTGTGAATAATGGTATTGTGAACAATGGTATATTGGTGATAAGAATCACTAATCTGAAAATATGAGAATTTACGTGAAACTTGATGTTTTGGTATTGTTCGAGACTTTCATTGATTTTGTGATTATTCCTCCTTGTAATATTATTTGTTTTTTGAGAGGGTGTTTAGTTATACATAGTTGTGCTATTCGACAATACTAACCTCCCTTTTGCCGGGGGCGCTGCATCTTTAAATGGATGCAGGTGGTTCCATTATAGGAGCTATTGATCAGTGATAGCAGTACACCTTCTTCCCAGCTGACTTGGTGAGCCCCACTTAATCCTGGGGTCATGTATCTCTTGTATATTGTGTATTCTGTTTGAGGTATAGCCGGGACCTTGTTGCTGGCATTATTATTATTGCACTCTTCTTTATCTATAGAGGCTCTGTATACATAGTGTGGGTTGCATATTGGTGTTGGGGAAGTCAAATTCATTGTGTTGTGCTTGAATTACTATTTCCACTTTAGATTATGAAAAATGTGTGTGGAATTGAGACTTTAAAATAAAGTAACTAATGGTAAGAAATTGGTATTACGGACATGATCACTTTATTGTTTGATTAACGAAAATATATATATATATATATTCTCTTTATTCATGAACGAGTTTGGGTAAAAGGAAATCTAATAGGCTTGCTCGGCCGAGTTCACTCAGTTGAGCGCCGGTCACACTCCTTGGTTTTGGGGTGTGACAAACTTTGTATTAGAGCCTAAGGTTTTAAAGTGTCCTAGGATGTCTCGGAGCTGTGTCTAGTAGAGTCCTTATTATCGGTGTGTTGTCGACCACATCTATAATTAGGATTCTACATGGGAAATTAGGAATAATACCCTTCTTTCATGTTCTCGATCGTGCGATAAAGCTGATGGTAAGATTGTTCTTCCTTTAACTCATGCTTTACTTTAACTTTAAGTACATGGTACCTAAGAAGAAGGCAAAAACTGGCCAAAGAGCCAATGTCACCCCATGAGTGATAGTTGACCCTATAATTGATTATGTGGGTGAGCAGCCGAGGAGTGAGAATATTCCTCCAGTTATTACACTGCCTGACTCTACTACAACTGATCAGACCGCACCTGTCCCTACACCTACTGAGGGTGCAACGGTCCCTCCAACTGATATACCAGTTTCACCTCTAGTTACAGCTTTCGATTCTGGTGTTTCTGATGTTGATCTTAGTTAGCTCAAATAGTGGCATCCCAGGCCCAAAGATCAAATGTTGCATCTACTTCTTCCAGTCAGCCAGGGGATTCTACTAGTTCTAGGGTGAACAGGTTTCTCAATTTGGATCATTCCAGTGTTCACGGGTACTAACCCAGATAAGGATCCCTAGGACTTCATTGATGAGATGCACAAGACTCTCCGTTTGAGGTATCTTTTGTACTTTGTGTATTCTGTTTGAGGTATAGCCGGGGCCTTATTTCTGGCATTATCATTGTAGTCTTCTTTATCTATAGAGGCTTCGTAGAGATAGTGTGGGTTATATATTGGTGCTGGGGAAGTCAAAATCGTTGTGTTATGCCTGAATTACTATTTCCACTTCATATTATGAAAAATGTGTATGGAATTGAGACTTCACTAATGGTAAGAAATTGATGTTGTAGACATGATCACTTTATTGTTTGATATATATATATATATATATATATATATATATATATATATTCTATTTATTCACGAATGAGTTTGGGTAAAAGGAAATCTAATAGGCTTGCTCAGTCGATTTCCCTCGGTTGAGTGCCGGTCGCGCTCCTTGGTTTTGGGGCATGATAGCTACGCTTCTGTACATCGTTTTTGGAAATCCAGGTACCTCTTACTAGCCCAGGCACCAGTGAGTTGAGTTCGGATTTGGAGACTTCAAGGTATAGATGTCGGTGTCCGCATGCCTCGCAGTCACCCTCTATCTAGTTCTATTTCATTTTTCTTTTTTATAGATAATGTGTATAGGGATGTTTAGTATACTTTCATGGAGCTTGCGACTTGATATCACCAGATTATGGGGAGTTTGTTTCGTTTGAGTTGCGGAGTTCTTTTATAATAGTTTCTGAGTCATTTAAGAGTTTTATCATTATGTCAACTATATTCTGCATGTATGTTGGGCTTACCTAGTCTTAGAGACAAGGTGCTATAACGGCATCCTACGGAGGGAAATTGGGGCCGTGACAAGTTGGTATTAGAGCTCTAGGTTTATGAGTGTTACGAGTCACAAGCAGGTTTAGTAGAGTGTCGCGGATCGGTATGGAGACGTATGTATTTATCTTCGAGAGGCTATGCAATTGATAGGAAAAATATCACTCATTTGAATCTTTATCATGCGAATTTGTTGACATCAAAATTATAATTTTGTTTTTATATTCTCTCACTGATGGTGAGGACACGCACTGCTGGATTCGATGATCAGACACCCGCACCCCCTGCTAGAGCCACGAGAGGCTGGGGCTGGGGCAGAGGCCAAGGAAAGGCACGTGGTGCAGCTAAAGCACCTACCCGAGATGTGATAGAGGAGCCATGGGAGAAATAAAGGATTATATCAGCATTTGCCAATTCCTACAACACAATAGGAACATATTAGCATGGACTTTGTGCTTGGATGGCCAAGGACTCAAGGAGGGAAGGATGCTATCTTTGTTGTTGTTGATAGAATCTCTAAGATGGAACACATTATCTTACGTAACAATACAAGGGATGCAACTTATGTAGCTGTTTTGTTCTTTAACAATATTTTCAAATTACACTACATTCCAAGAAGCATTGTTTCTGATCGCAACACTAATTACTCAGTCATTTTGACCTACTTTATGGGCTAAGCTTAGTACGGAGTTGGAAGTATAGCTGATATTATCACCCTCAAACAGAGGTAGTCAATCGAGGATTAGGAGCATTGCTAAGAAGTTTGATCAAGAAGAACATATGAGAATGGGAATCCTTGCTACCACATGCTGAATTTTCTTTCAACAAGTCTGTGAATAGAAAAACTGGAAAAAGTCATTTTGAGGTGGTTTATGGTAAGAATCCTCTAGGTCCATTACACTCGTCTCCTCTTCTCAAAACCCATTCTTTTAGTGGATATGCTGATGAGACGGTTTAGCAATTGAAGATTTTTTATGAGAATGTAATAAAAGAGATTGAGAGACAATGAAAGGCATACAGGAAACAAGTTGATAAGAAGAGAAAACAATAATTCTTTAACGTGGGAGAATTAGTCTGGGTATACTTGAGGAAAGAAAGATTTCCTAATCAAAAGTATCGAAAAATGCAACCAAGAGCTAATAGTCCATTTCGAGTTGTTCAGAAGTTAGGTGACAATGCTTACAGATTGGATCTACCGGACAATTATGGGGTGTCACCAATATTTAGTGTTGCTGACCTTGCAAAATTTATCGAGCCTCTAGACTCGAGGATGAGTCCTTTTCAACCAGGGAAGAATGATGCAAATAAAGAAGCGATATTAGCCTTTTGTTATTTAGCTCGCCAAAAACAAGTTCTTATATGCCCAAGAATAGGTGTGTGGACGTGTCTTCAAGCTCAAAAATCCCAAAATTGATTTCAAGAAGCCAAGACCCTTTCCTTCTTAAAATAGGATTTATTTTATTCCTTTGAAAATAAGGATTTTCATTTTAGTAGGATTATAGTTTCTTTTCCTTGTAGAATAGGGATTTAACTTTCATTGTCTTTACTTATTTTATTTCCTTATTAGAATAGGAATTGTAAACTACAAAGAAGAGACTTTATGCCTATATAAAGGGTTCTCTTGCCTTGTAGAATGCAATTCATGTTTTTGAGCTTGGCCCTAATTTGAAATAAAGTGTTTTTCTCTATTTTTGTCTTCTTTATCCTTGTTTTTGGCTCCAAGCAAGGTGGTCATAGTATTTGCCTTGTTTCCAGTTGCGCCTGGTGTTTCTTTATCATGTTATTTGATTCCATGTGGTGACTTTAGCAAATTTTTAGTTCTTTATCAAATTCGTTCTTTTAATATCATAGAATCATGACTTTCATTGAACAGATGCAACATCAATATTTACTTTTTTTGAACGAGTAAATAGTCTTTCTTATAGTTCAAATCTTCATCTAGTCCCTCATTTTTGAACCATGATATTCTGAGTTCTAAAACTTGAGATACACTATTCTTTGAAATTGTCCACAAACCACATTTTTGTTTCAAGATCTTGATTATAATTGGTTTGTTCTTTGTAAACTCGAAGAATCACATGACTGCTCCATGCGTATAACACCCCATAAATCCGGATTAGTTGTGGATGTGTTAAATGAGTATTAATGTGACCTTCTAGACATGTGAAGTCCTATCGGGATGAGTATGGGTGGAAACAATTGTTTTAAGATCAAGACCGAGAGTGAGGTGTATAAAATTAAATAGAATCGACTAAGTTTATAGGAGGTACGTCATATAGCCTTAGTCAGTGCAAGTCCATGAAAACTCACGGCCATAGACAGTGCAAGGCAACAAAAACTCAGTGCGACAGACAGTGCAAGGCACTGCCCAGGGCATCATCCTAAGCATTTTACCTTGCATAGTTATTTCGGTGCCTCTAACAATGTCTAGCGCAAGCGAGGTTTACCCGAGCTATTTTTATTTTCCTCCTCAATTTTGAGACATGTTCACTTATTTAAAAGCCCTACCTCGATCCCCCACACCCCAAACACAAAAACCTACTCTAGAAAGGGAAGCCCTTAATAACCTAACTTCCCCAAGGTTCCTCCATCATCCAAGATATTCTATCGAAACACAATTGTTGAGAATTGAAACCCTAGAACTCGAATTCAAGAGGATTGAATGTCAAAAAGGTAATGCTTCTACTCCCAAATCATTTATAGCTACGAATTGATGAGTTTTGAGAGAATAGTAAATGGGTTTGATAAAGAGAACCATATTATCCATTGTAGGCTTTTGGATTATAGACTTATGATTGTTGTAAAAAATTGGGTGATGAGAAATGGTGTTAGTTATATCTATTTGTGATTGTGGGATCACTTAAAAGTAGTAGAATGAGAACTTGGTGAAGAAAAGACCAATTACTAAGGGTTATGAGTATTTACGCCCAAAAGGGTGTTTGATAGAATTCCTAAGTGACTAAAACATTACAATTAGTGTTAATATTATTTCATCTTGATATATATTGACGTATATTATCGTTGAAGGAGGTGACAAACATTGTGATACGCTTAAAAGGGCCAGCGTCAAGGTATGTGAGGCTAACTCTCTTTATCACGTTATTTGATTCCATGTGGTGACTTTAGGAACTTTTTAGTTCTTGATCATTCAAGAACACGTTTATTGATCAAAATTTGTTCTTTTAATATCATACAATCATAACTTTCATTAAACAGATGCAACATCAATCTTTATTTGTTTTGAATGAGTAAATAGTCTTTCTTATAGTTCAAATCGTCATCGATTCCTCGTTTTGGAACCATGATATTCCGAGTCCTAAAATTTGAGATACACTATTTCTTGAAATTACCCACAAACCACATTTTTGTTTAAAGATATTGATTCTAGTCGGTTGGTTCTTTGTTAACTCGAAGAATCACATGATATGGCGTCTACGAGTACATTAGCACTACTGAGTATCAAAATAAAATTCCAAATTCTTAATACAACTGTCTGAACAATAGAATAGTAATAACAGAAATAAATGAAAGAAAACTCCAAGGTGTGCGAACAATATAGCAACTACCTCATAGTCTCCACAACTGATACCAATGCAACTCTAGCAATCAAAGCATTTGGAAGCACCTAGTTTTGCACATGAAGTGCAGAGTGTAGTACGAGTACAACCGACCCCACATACTCAATAAGTAACAAACCTAGCCTTGGGCTGAAAGCAATAACCAAAACAGTCAATGACCAATATCAATAATAAGTAACAACCCAGGATACAAAGGAAACAATATAAGTAAACAACTCAATGATATCATGTTTATCTCGTTCACATTACAAAAATTTAGGCATGGTTCCAAGTATTATAGTTAAAGCCCTACACGGATAAAACATATCATTTACCAACTAGCATGAGGAAAGAATGTCTTTGTGCCTACATGTCATATGTACATGTCAGTCAATAACATCACAGTGGAACCATCAAGAATAACTACACTCAGCACACTCGCGGTGCCTGGTACATTGCCCCATACCATCACACACAACACTCAGCACTATATGGGTGCCTGGCATAAATGCCCCTTGCGGTCAACTTCCGGTCAAACATACCGACCTTTCAAACCTTCAACTTCCAACTTTCTCCAAGCATCACCAAATCAACCTACTGACCTCCAAATCCATATCTGGACATAGGCCTAACTCTAAATTCACCTTATAAAGCTATTAGAACCATCAAAAAACCATTATGGGGTCGTTTACACAAAAGTCAAATTTGGTCAACTCTTTCAAGTTAAGCTTCCACCCTTCGGACTAAGTATCCCAATTCATTCCTAAACTCCTCAGAAACCAAACCAAACCATCCCGGAAATTCATGGAACCACAAATACACATAAGTACATCATGTAATAGGGGAAAGGTGTCTGAATTACTCAAAATTACTGACTGGGTCATTACATCTAGAATGTCTCTAACCTCTTCTGCTCCTCAAATGACACAACAGGCCCGACCTCGGGCTGAACCACAATCACGGGCTGCATCGGTATAGCACCCATAGCATGATCAACATGAGACTACTTCTCTAGAGTATGTGTACCGGGATGCTGGACCCCTCCCCCATCCTGTAAAGTAGTTGGTGCAACCGAGATCAACCCCGCCTAAGCCAAAGTCCAAAACATGCTCAGTAAGTAGCCAAGGTCTCTTGGAGTCCATGGTAGAAACAAGGTCCTCGAGTGTCTGATCCCTAGCCATAGCTACTGGTGGCTCCAAAATCGTGGCCCTAGAACGGCCCTTCGTTGTGGCACGTGCTCCGCCTTTGCCTCTGCCCTTGGCCTCTAGAAAAATCGAACCTGAGGTAGCATCATCATTAACTAAAGCTTGTGCCCTCGCCATGTGTGTGAAAATAGGAATACAAAGGCTCAAACCAACTTGTCATGACCCAAATCCCACCATAGAGGTCTCCGTACCGATGGGGATGACTCTATTAAACATGCTTATGACTCGTAGAACCTATAAACATAGAGCTCTGATACCAACTTGTCATGACCCAAATCCCACCATAGAGGTCTCCGTACCGATGGGGATGACTCTATTAAACATGCTTATGACTCGTAGAACCTATAAACATAGAGCTCTGATACCAACTTGTCATGACCCAAATCCCACCATAGAGGTCTCCGTACCGATGGGGATGACTCTATTAAACATGCTTATGACTCGTAGAACCTATAAACATAGAGCTCTGATACCAACTTGTCATGACCTGAATTCCATCATAGATGTCATGATGGAACCTAGTCTCTAAGCCTAGGTAAGCCTATCACATAAAGATCTCAATCAGAAAATAACAAATTCAAATTAACGATAATGAATACATATGATAATATCGCCAAACATGGATACAATAAGCTACTTCAAAAAACTCGGTAATACTGAGTCATAAGCTCTTCATGGAATACATGACAAGTCTCGAAAAAGTATAATTCGATTTGAAATACATAATTAATAGAAAGAAATTAAAGTGGGTGATGCTGAGGCCTGCGAACAGAACAACGAAGTTCTCTTACAAGCTCAAGCACACATTTCTATATATCCGCTTCGATAAGTAATACCTGGATCTACACAGAGAAAATATAGAAGTCGAGTATGAGTATATTTGTCACGTCCCAAAAGCTCGACCTATCATGATGGCGCCTAACACATCACTAGACAAGTCGACAATCCCATAACATCTGCGCATCGAGTTAAAAAATCTGGTTTAATAATTTCAACAGTGGAAACTCTCATAAATAACTGATAAAAACTACTGCAACACAACTACAACAAATCCCAAAATCCTGGTGTCACTAAGGACATGAGCTACTAATGTCAACATAGTATAAAACTCTATTACAACTGTCTGAGAAAGTATAACAGTACTGAAATAAAATGAATGAAATGAGAGTCAAGGTCTGGGACGTCATTGCAGCTACCTCGAGGTCTCCTAACAACTACTATCACCACTGTAGCAACCACCGCGTCCAAATGTACCTGGATCTAGAAGTGCAAAGTGTAGCATGAGTTCAACCGACCCAATGTACTCAGTATGTAACATGACTAACCTTGGGCTGAAAGTAGTAACGAGCTCAGAAAGATATAGAACTTCCATATTCAGCTCGTACACAGTACAGAAATTTAGGCATGTCTTCAAGTTCAACAATTTAAGCTCAACACTGATAAAATATGCCATGTACCGCTAGCAAGAGGAATGTTACATCTCTATGCCTACATGTCAAAAACGCAGGTCAAATGAAATGCGTCACAGTGATAATCCCAGGTACTCACACTCTCAGAGTACTCAATTTGTCTCAAACTCCCACTCATTACACACAATCACACAACATTGTACGGTGCATGCGCTCACTTCATGTATGTCAGACTCCGGAGGGGCAGATCCTACCCCAGCGCTAATATAAAGCTTATAAGGCCTGATGTAGTGTACAACCTGGTCCATAATAATAAATAATCCAATAAGGCCTGTTGCGACGTGCAAACCGATCAATAATTATAAATAAGCCAATAAGGCATGTTACGGCGTGCAACCAGATCCATAATATTAATAGTAATAGATATAAAGCCAATATGGCCTGCTGCAACATGCAGCACGATCCACAATATCACTAACTATCCGGCTCCCAAGCCCCAACCCAGTCATCAATCTCTCTAGTCTCATGGGCTCACAAATCGCATACCACTCAGCCCAAACAATGATAACATGATGTAACCATAAATGATGAGAGAGATAGAGATATTATAGGCAAATGAATAAATATGACTAAGTACATAATTGAAATTTAAAAAATAACTCAACAACAGAAATGACCTCAGTAGGTCCCAACAGTAGATCATCATTAGCATAGTGCACGCCCACATTCCCGTCACCTAGCATATGCGTCACCCCAACACCAACCATATAACACGTATTCCAGGGATTCATACAGTCGGTACCAAGTTTAGAAGTTTTACTTACTTCAATGCTCCAACAAACCCTTGCCCGAGAATCAGCCTCTGAACGACTCAAATCTAGCCACAAACAACTTAATATAATCAATACAAGCTATAGGAATCGATTCCATATGATAAAGCTAAGTTCTTTAACCAAATTCAAAAACGTCAACACAAAATAGCCAACCCATGGCCCATGCCTCGGATCCCGATAAAATACAAAATTACAACACACATTCAATAACGAGTCCAACCATACTAAAATCATCAAATTCCGACCACAAATCAACCCTCAAATTCGCAAATCATACTCTCCAGTCCAAAAAACCCCCAAATTTCACCTTTAAAATACATAATCTAGGTGTAGAAATCAATGGGTATTCAATATAATTGGACAACAGTGTTCAAAAGTTGCTTACTTCTTGATTTGTAGTGAAATACCTCAAAACAATCGCCCCTAGCCGAGCTCCACAAGTCAAAATATGAAATAATACTCTAACCCACAATTTGGGATTTTAAATAGTTTGCCCAGTTGCTCTTCTTCACGAATGCGGAAATTACCTCGTGTCCGTGAAGCACAAATATACTTAGTTGCCAAATCCCTTTTACACGAATGCGACATCCCAGTCACAAATGCGATGACTAAGACCACTTATCTTCACGATCGCGGTCCTGACCACACAATCGCGATGAACAAATCACCTACTTCCCTAGCCATAACCCCCGTTCTTCGCGAATGTGACCTTCTACACGCGTTCGCAATGCCCAACTCCTAGAACCTTCGTGAATGCATCCCAGTTCTCCTGAATGAGAAGTAAAATTTTCACCAGTCACTCAAATACACTCTGCGATCGCGATCCCTCCCTCGCGAACGCGTATAAGGAAACCAGATACAACAATTACAGAAGTCTAACAAGTGAGAAATGAGCCGAAGATGATCCAAATCACACCCGAAGCCTCCGAGACCCCATCCAAACACACCAACGATTCCTAAAACATGACATGAACTTAGTCGATGCCTCAAATTACATCAAACAACATCAAAAAAGTGAATCGCACCTCAATTCAAGCCTAATGAACTATAACTTCCAACTTCTAAAACCAATGCCGAAACACACCAAACCAACTCCGATTGATCTCTAATTTTGCACACTAGTCAGAAATGACACAATAGACCTATTCTGATGCCTGTATCCTAAATTTGAGCCTGGTATCAATAATGTCAACTCTCGGTCAAACTTCTCAACTTTGCAACTTTCACCAATTCAAGCCAAAACGACCTAGGGTCCTCCAAATCAATATCCATACATTCTTCTCAGTCCAAAATCACCATACAAAGCTGTCAAAATCATCAAAACTTCATTCCGGAGTCGTTTACTCATAAGTCAACATCCAGCCAAGTCTTTTAACTTTAGCTTCCAACCTTGGAACTATGTGTCCTAATTCATTTTGAAAGATCCCTAGAATCAAACCAACCACCCTAGCAAGTCACATAACTACAAAATGAACATAGAATAAGCAATAAATAGGGGAACATGCTACAATACTCAAAACGATCAACCGGGTTGTTACAATACCCCCTCTTAAACAAACGTTTGTCCTCGAACGGGTCTAGAATCTTACATGGGGTCTCAAATAAGTGTGGATAGCTGCTCTGCATATCATGTTCGGTATCCCAAGTAGCCTCCTCGACTAGCTGACTTCTCCACTATACTTTCACTTAAGTTATATTCTTTGATCTCAACTTTTGAACCTGCTGATCCAAAAATGGCCACCAGCTCCACATCATAAGTCAAATCTCAATCTAACTGAACTGTGCTGAAGTTCAAAACATGAGAATAATCACCGTAATACTTACGGAGCATGAAAACATAAAATACTAGGTGAACAATCGATATATTAGACGGCAATTAAAGCTTGTAGGGCACCTCCTCAATCCTTTAAAGAACCTCATAAAGGCCAATATGTCGAGGGCTCAACTTGCCCTTCTTCACTAACATCATAACACCCTTCATGGGTTAAACACTGAGTAATACCTTCTCTCCCACCATATAGGCAACATCATAAACCTTCCAATTAGTGTAGCTCTTCCATCTATACTGTGCCATGTAAAGCCGATCCTAAATCAACATGACCATTTCCAAGGCATCTTTAACGAGATTTGTGCCTAACAACCTAGCCTCCCCCCACTCAAACAACCTAACTGGAGATTGACACTACATCCCATATAAAGCCTCATAAGGAGCCATCTAAATACTTAATTTGTAGCTGTTATTGTAGGAAAACTCTTCAATAAGTAGAAACGGATCCAAACAACCCCCGAAACCCATAACATAAGCGCATAGCGTATCCTCCAATATCTGAATGGTGTGCTCAGACTCTCCGTTCATCTGAGGGTGGAATGTTTTACTCAACTCAACTCATGTGCCTAACTCTCACTGCCCTGCTCTCCAAAACGGCAATGTTAACTACGTGCCTATATCAGAAATAATGGACATCGGCACACCGTGAAGACAAACAATCTCACGGATATAGATCTCAGCCAACCGCTCAGATGAATATATAGTCACCACCGAAATGAAATGTGTAGCCTCAGTCAAACGGTCCATAATCATCCAAATAGCATCGAATTTTGTCAAGGTCTATGGGAGCCCAACAATGAAGTCCATGGTAATACGCACCCAATTACACTCAAGAATGTCAAGCCTTTGAAGCAAACTGCCAGGCCTTTAATGCTCGTACATCACCTGCTAACAGTTCAAGGACAGAGCTACAAACTCCACTATATATTTCTTCTCCACCAATGTTTCTGCCCCAAGTCCTGATACATCTTCCTGGCACCCGGATGAATGAAATACCATGAAATGTGGTCCTACTAAAGAATTAACTCACGTAACACATCCACATTGGGCACATAAATCCGACCCTACATCCGCAACACCCCATCATCTACAATAGAAACCTCCTTGGCGTCATCGTGTTGAACCGTGTCTAAAGGGACAAGCAAATGGGGGTCATCATATTGACACTTTCTGATGCAATCATATAAAGAAGAACGAGAAACCATGCATGCTAGAACTGGTCTAGGCTATGAAACATCTAACCTCATGAATTGGTTGGCCAAGACCTGAACAAGTGATGCAAGTAGTCTCTTACCAACATAAATATATGCAAGGCTACCCATACTCACCGCCTTTCTACTCAAGGGATCAGCCACCACTTTGGCCTTCCCGGGATGATACAAAATGGTAATATCATAGTCTTTTAATAGCTCCAACCATATTCGCTGCCTCAAGTTTAGATCCTTTTGCTTGAACAAGTTGTGTAAACTCTGATGATCTGTAAATACCTCACAAGACACACCGTAGAGATAATGCCTCCAAATCTTCAATGCATGGACAATGGCTGCAAATTCAAAATCATGAATGGAGTAGATCTTCTCATGGGGCTTCAACTGGCATAAAGGATAAGCAATTACTCTACCCTCCTACATCTAGAAACACCAAATACCAATTTAAGAAGCATCACACTACATTGAATATGAACCAAATACTGACGTCAAAAATAGAATTGGATTTGTGGTCAAGGCAGTCTTGAGCTTCTGAAAGCTTTCCTCATACTCATCAGACCAATTGAATGGGGCATCTTTCTGGGTCAACATAGTCAAAGGCTCAGTAATGGACGAGAAACCTCCACGAAGCGGTGATAATATTCGGCTAAGCCAGGAAAACTCCAAATCGTAATAGCTTAAGATGGTCTGGGCCAACTCTGGACGGCCTCAATCTACTTTGGATCTACCTTGATCCCCTCACTGGACACCACGTTCCCCAAGAATGCTATATAACCCAGCCAAAACTCATAATCAGAGAATTCATCATAAAGCGTCTTCTCCCTCAACATCTATAGTACAATCCTTAGATGCTGCCCATGCTCCTCTTAGTTACGAGAGTACATCAGTATATCATCAATGAATACATGACAAACGAATCAAGATATTGCTGGAATACACTGTTTATCAGATGCATGAATGTTGTTGGATCAATTATCAGACCAAAAGACATTACAAGTAACTCGTAGTGACCATAGCGGGTCCTTAATACCGTANCTCCACACTCAAAGTAACTCCGATCAGTCAATGGCGGTAGGGACTGAATCGGACCCTGAGAACCAGAATAACTGCTATAAAGACCGCGTACAGATGAACCCTTAACTGATGGATCACGGGATGAACTCTAAGGTGAGAGGGAACTGAGAGATTACTGACTCGGACGAGCACTGTATGAACCATGGCTAGCTGATACACCACGCTAAACCGGACGAGCCCTCTGAGCAGGCTTATAAGGACGACCCCTACTGTTGTGGGGACTATCCTAAAGATGAGGCACTACTAGAACCACCCGAACTAAGAGGCCTCTTGTCCTCCCTCTCCTCACGCTCCTGACTACGAACCTGCTCTAGGCATCTAGCAGTATCAACCACATCGTCAAACCTCACACCTGACGCAGTGTCCCAAGTCAAGACGAAGCGCGAGCCATAGTCGTGGCCATCAATGAACCTCCTAAAAATCTCATCTCACACTAGGTCACTGACATACCTTCTTGGCGTGGCTTTTCAAACTTCCTACGCAACCCCTCTTTGCGGGTCTGTGGAAAAACTTCTATATGAAGAGAAGTGAGAACTCATGCAACTTAAGTGGTGCAGCACCAGCTGGCCTACTCAACCCACAAGACTTCCACCAACTGTATGTTGCCCCCATTAGCTGAGAATTAGTGAATGAAACTCCAGTGGACTCCAAAATACCTACCGTGCAAAGGATCCNTCAGATGCATGAATGTTGTTGGATCAATTATCAGACCAAAAGACATTACAAGTAACTCGTAGTGACCATAGCGGGTCCTTAATACCGTATTCAGAATATCAAAGTCCCGAATCTTCAACTGGTGATACCTAGACCTCAAATCAATCTTAGAGAACACTCTACATCCCTGAAGCTGGTCAAATAAGTCATCAATACATGACAAAGGATATTGTTCTTAATTATAACTTTGTTCAACTGCCTATAATCAATGCACATATGCAAAGTACCATCCTACTTCTTCACAAATAGAACCGGTGCACCCTATGGTGACACACTAGGATTAATGAACCCTTTATCAAGAAGCTGCCGAAGCTGCTTTTCCAATTCCTTCAACTCTGTTGGTGCCATGCAATACAGAGGCGATCCTGGCATTGACTCTTCACTCAATCCTAGACGATCCTGGCATGGCCAGTAGAACGGTCTTAGTGTGACAATCCATAATAGAATTACATGGTGACAACCAATCAATGCCTAGAATCACGTCAAAATTAAACATACTAAGCAGTAAGAGATCAACTCTCATTTCTGATCCCCCAATACTAACCACACATGACCGATATACACAGTTCACAACACTACAATCACCCACCATCTTAGATACATAAACATGTGAAACTAGGCAATCATGTTGCATGTCCAAATAACGAGCAAAATACGATGATACATATGAATAAGTGGCACTAGAGTCAAATAATATGGAATCATCCCTGTGGCACACTGAAACAATACCTGTGATCATTGCATCTGAAGCAACAACCTCTGGCCTAGCGGGAAAAACATATCATCCAGCTTGACCACCACCTGATCGACCTCCCCCTTTAGGGCGACATCTAGCTGCCTGAAGCCCACCCCGAGCTGGTTGAGCGGGTGGTGAAGTAACTGGTGTGGAAGTCATAGACTGCCCCTAGCTGAAGTTGACCTCCCAAAGGATGGGGATAATACCTCCCCATATGTCCAAGCTCTCCACACTCAAAGTAACTCCGATCAGTCAATGGCGGTAGGGACTGAATCGGACCCTGAGAACCAGAATAACTGCTATAAAGACCGCGTACAGATGAACCCTTAACTGATGGATCACGGGATGAACTCTAAGGTGAGAGGGAACTGAGAGATTACTGACTCGGACGAGCACTGTATGAACCATGGCTAGCTGATACACCACGCTAAAGCGG
>AWOL01S0069596.1:0-22855 GCA_000715115.1 Nicotiana otophora | reverse complement strand
CGCCTTGTTGCTAAGGGCTACACACAACAAGCCGGTATTGACTATCGAGAAACATTTTCTCCCGTAGTCAAATTCACCATTGTTCGGACAGTTCTTACACTTGCCACAGTTCATAATTGGCCCATTCATCAACTTGACATCTCCAATGTATTCTTGCACGGCCAGTTAGATACTGAATTATTTATGGAACAACCACAAGGGTACATTGATCCCTCCAAACCTGACCATGTTTGCCAATTGCCAGCTTTATCGCTCTCTCTACAGCTTGAAACAAACTCCACGAGCTTGGTTTCAGTCGTTTGTCAACTTTTTTGGAGGGTCTCGGTTTTCACTCTTCCAAGGCCGACACATCACTGTTTGTTCTTCTTCAAGGTACATTAAGAATATATGTATTAATTTATGTCGATGACATAGTTGTTACATGTTCAGATTACTCAAAGTTGCAATGGTTTCTCACCAAAATTAAAGCAATCTTTCCTGTCCGCGACTTAGGTGCCTTGAATTATTTCCTTGGAATTGAGGTAAAAAGGGTCTCAGATGGTCTATTGTTGACTCAGAATAAATATGCGGCTGATCTATTGAAAGAGACAAATATGCAAGAATCTAAGCTGTGTACCACGCCAATGGCGGTGACTCCAAATTTGAGCAAAACATTGGGTGAGTCATAGTCATCGTCAAATTGTAGGTTTCCTGCAATACATGACGCTAACTCGCCCCGACATTGCATTTATTGTCAACAAGCTAGCGCAATTTATGTATTGCGTGACTGAAGTTCATTGGCAGGCCGTGAAGCGTTTACTTCGCTACAATCGTGCCACTACCAACATTGGTTTATTTCTTTCCAAGAATTCTACCTTGCAACTTTAATGTTTTTCGGACTGTGACTGGGATGGCTGCCCCGATGACCGACGTTCTACAAGTAGATATCTTGCGTATCTTGGAAGCAATTTAATCTCTTGGTCTTCAAAGAAACAACCCACTGTTGCACAATCTTCAACAGAGAGTGAATATAAATCACTGGCCAATGTCACAGCTGAAATCATGTGGATAAGTTCTCTTCTTTGCGAACTTGGCTTCCCGCCTGCCGTCCCTGCTATCATGTGTGATAACATTGGTACAATTTATTTGAGTGCCAATCCTGTTTTTCATGCTCGCACTAACCATATTGAACTAGACTATCACTTTGTGCGTGAGCAAATCAAGTTAGGTAAGCTTTCAATTCGCTTCATTTCCAGTGCCGATCAAATTGCAGATATCATGACGAAACCGCTTGGTCAACAACTCTTCTCTATGCATTTCAGCAAGCTTCGTCTCCGATTCACACTGACATCAGCTTGAAGGGGGGTGTTAGAGTATATCTATTTCATTATTTACTGCTTGTTTATATTCTTTGTAATTATCTCTTGCACTTGTAATTATCCCCTACCATCTCAGTTGTTATCCCTTGTAACTATCTCTTTTACTTTGTAACGTATATATACTTCAAGCATATATCAGTGATAAATACGATAGAGTGATTGGTTTCACAATTCTTCTTTGTTATCTTATTATTTCACAAGGTGTACACCCTTAACTCCATCTCCTATTACACCTTGCAACACCACCAAACCAAGCAACACCATCTCCATATATGCACCTATAAGCCTCATCATGTTGGATTAGGTTTGGTAATTGGTATTCCTCCTCTAATATATGGTAGTTGGAGTTTGTCACTATTAACAATCCCTTTCCCTTTACTGTTCAGTTCAGAAAAAGAATGAACCTGAACCTCATTGCTATCCAAAGCTAGGTTTGGAATGTAATCTGCCAGTTTGTTCCCTTCTCTTAGGACATGATGTATTTCAATGTTAATGTTGCCAATCATAGAGTGTAACTCATCAATCATATTCACAATGTTCTAAGGTGGTTCCCATACCCCATCAAGAACCACTTTCATCATCATATAATCAGTTTCAAAATTGCTTCCAAAATTGCCTTAGCTTTAACTTCATTGTTTGAATCATTAGGGATCTCAAAAGTTTGTGCATAAATCAAATCACCATGTTCATCTCTAATACAAAATGCATATGAAGACCTACCTAGATTCCCTCTATATGCTCCATCAGTATTGCATTTAATCCATCCAGGAGGAGGCAACTTCTACCACACCTTTGTGTACTTCAAATTTAGGAACATGAGTAGCTAGCTTTTGGTATAATTCTGGCCAATTGGCAGTCATCCCTGGGTATGGAATCCTTCTCACTTTAAGCAACATTTGGATATTGATAGAAACTTGATACATTTTCGCTCTATATATTAACTGTTGCAAAGTGTCTGACTATGTTCTCTATATCAATACGCAAAGACACGAACAAACACACATGTAAAAAGCTAAGCACCGTAAAATTTAAATATTAGGATGACATATGCAATAATTATTTTCAAAAGGCTGCCTAAGATACAAATATCAACTTCCTAGAGTTTATAAACTCAGGCAGAAGCACTTAGTCCTGTTAGTGGCCAAATTGTGTTTCAAACAGGGCGAATGCAAAAAGTACCGCAAAGATATCTTTCTGAGCAAATAAAGTATTATAAGGGCATAAGTAATTAATCAAAAGAAGAAAATCCAAAGTTCAGTACCATATTTTTGTCCAAAAAAACTCATATCAGGTAGACATGAATGGAGAATGTTAGAACATCTCTGATATTTAGTTCTTAACATAGCCTGCACGAGAAAAACAATTAAATTTGTGACCTAAGATGATGAATCTCTTTCTTTTATTTAAATTAAAGGATAGTGGTGATTGCAATTATATTTAACCAGTAGAATAAGAAGTAGCACGAGAGTTAGACGATTACTATTTCATCTTGGATAACAACAATCTGGAATCACGCCTTTACATCTTTACATCCACTCTCTTATTCTTGGAATGATCCTATTAACGGGTATTCTGTACTCCATATGTTATACAGACTCTACATTGAAAACGAAGAAAAAAAAAGAAGAAGACATCATCAGTATAAAAAATAGCCAAACACATATAATAAAATGGATGACCAGATAAGATGAATTTTTTTATATATATGTAGTGACAATTAGAACACAAATTTGGCAGTATGAGTTAAAAAAGATCATTCATGGGCTAATTGGATTGTCCCCGTATATCTGATTATTCAGTAACATCTAACATATTATTTTTGTTATTTACAGAAGTTCAATTGCACCAAATACTCATGTTTTGTAAATATTTATATTTTATAAAAGATAGAGGTAATGTCTGTCTAAATAAATTTATGTGATCTTTCTAGATTGTGCATCAATTACATACAGGAACAGTTTTCCACCAGTGTATTAAGTGACGCCATCGCCTTTCCAGCTATCTTCCTTTAACTTCAACGTCATGTACTAAATCTTCATCCAAAAATGCTTCTCCAAGACCATCTTAACCAATACTGAAGCCTCTTATTGATTCGTCTTTGATCGAAGCAGTCATGTGCGTAAAGGGTATCATCTATATTTTTCATCGCTTGAGTGAGTGCATGTTGATTGCTACCAATCGGATTGCGCATCATCAGTATTCTTCGTCAGTTGTTTCATTTTTTTTAGCTAGGATAATATCTACTCATGTTGCAATATCCTCATAAAGTAGTCTTTTGGATGATTTGTGTAATGATCATTGCAGCTACCTGGCATAGGGGGTCGGATTAGCACGTTCACATAGTTCGAACTCTTTGCTTTGGAGAAAGGGACATGAAGTTAACAGTGCAAAAATACAAGCTCTCGTAAATAAATTTTCACAAAATCCAATGTCTGATCTTGCACTTTATTTATTGTCATTGCAAAGCATAGTCTTATAGGAAAATGTGTCCTTTTAAACGGAACAAGCATTTTTTTTGTCTTGGTCGATAATAGCGGTATTCTTGAGATAGACACATGTGTATTCTTAAAGTCACTAACTGAAATGTTGGCGCTAAAGACATGCGATTTAAAGTCACGATAAGTCAAACATGTGTCGTTGCATAGGTTGAATGTGCACTATATAGCTGTCGCGCCCCGTTTCCTAGCGAAAGCGGGTTTCGACATATGACAACTCTTTTAAAGGAGGTGTTAAAAGAGAAGAGTCGTTACTTAACGATTTTTAAGGTGCGTTAGGGCACCCATTTGCAAATAACTCTGTTTGACTAGTCAACGCCACCAAAGATCGGGTAAGGGCTCAAATTACCACACGGAGAAGGTGTTATACACTCTTCGAGGTCCACAACTGTGGTTCCCGACCGAATTTTACACTATGTGGATTATATGACTAAACTAGGCGAGCATATAAATAAAGAAGGATATGAAAGTTGAAAGTCCCATTATAACATAAACCAGCGTAAGGAAAAATAAACTACATAAATAATTGGTACAGGTTTTAAATATCACAAAGAATTACAACTGCGTCGGTCTATACTTAATGACTAAATCCATTAGCAAGCATATAAGGGAAAGGGGGTCGTAAGTCTTTTAGCCTAAAGGATCACCCTGTGCAACATAAATAATACTTCACAACTTTCTTTAGGTAGGAGTTGCTCATATTATTCAGCGGGCACACTATCATCTCCTGCTACCCGATTACTATGTTGACGTTGTTTACCTAAAAGCATTCTAATTCAATTCTAAATCGTGCCCTATGCGTGCGCTACCCGTCCCATGTCTAGGGTCCATGAGTCTTTGGACCTACTATTTGGTAGTTCTAGACTTAACTCAGTCGCTCAAAATGATAAAACTAGGCGACAATCAAAAACAGATAGGACTGCATATAATTACAATAAAAGGGCTCAGGTAACCTCCATACATAAGCATGAAAAACACGCAAATAGATTTCTGGTTAGGTAGTATTAAGACACGTGTTGGAACAATTAAATCCTATAGGCATGATTTCTAGGTGATTCTGGATTCCATTATTATATAGGCAGTACTATAATTTCTGGACTAACGTGTAGGCAAATTAGAGTGTTGCAAGTCTTATAGACATGATATCTAATCGTTTGTGTAAGTAGGCAGTAAAGTCGTCGATAAACATCATATGGGCAGGTTTTATAACGATTGACAATTGGGTTTGATTTTATAACACTTTACTCCTATAGACATGATTTCTAGATGGGTAGTACACTTAAAAGTAATAGAAGCAATTGACCAATTAATTATTTGAAGTCATATAGGCATTGTATCTAGGTCAACAAAGCATACGCTATACTTCCTATAGGCATGTTGTCTATATTTACAGTAGTAACATAGAAATGAGCATAGTAGATACTAACGTGTTTGAACAGTGTGGAAGTGAGGGGTGCATAATTCCCTATAGGTACGATTTCTATTAATGTGCCACATACCAAATATAATAACAAACAAGGCATTTTGAACGAAACAACCAATCATAACACATAGAACCTATAGGCAGATTTTCTACCCTTTCATGCAAATATTATGTACTCGTTTCCCCAATTTCACTAGTACCTCAATTATTTATTTACAAATTATTATAGGCCCAAGAATGATATAATACCGACTTGAAAATGACAAAACATGGGCTAAAATGAATACAAGCCTACTAAAGTAATTACAGGCCCAACACAAAAGTAAACAAGGGATATCCCAAGCCTTCAATAGTCTTACTCTCCGGACAAATAGCAGGCCCAAACCACAGGCTCACAAGACAATTAGAGTGCGCCTGAATCCAGTGCCCCAGGTCCAACAACACACATGGCCCATTTTCAGGCCCAATGAATAACTTACTTACCCAAATGGATGCTAAATTTAGCTATGCAAGTGACACAATACTCATAAGATAACTTAAACACTTAGTTCTTATATCTGTAACCATCAACAGTTCTAGCCAAGACATATAAATAGGATCATACTAAATAGAAAGGCATACAAGACACATATGAGGCAAGCTTATATTTGTAATTACAGAAATAGAGTTTGATGGTGACAAGGTTGAGCATCATAGGACAATAAACCATTTCAAAGAATTTCAAAGTAAAGCATGATCCAGAAACAACCTAAAGATCTTTAGCTAATAGTCTAACAGAATCATGAACAAGAAGCAGGTAGAGTACAATCTTTATATGAAAGTTTTAACATGAGAACCTAATGAGAATGTGGTTGCAAACAGCATAACAACATTCTAGTGGGCACAATTTGGCAAACTTATCACTTAACTTATCATGATGGACATTAACTATAGCACAAAGATTCTAAAGAACTCATATTAGGTAAAAGAACATGTTGACAGGACAAGCAAACATTGGGATTTAATGTCAGTCGACCTCACATGAGAGAAAACTACACATTGGTATTTATCCTAGAAGCAATGCTAAGAGTGCAGGATTGACAGGTCAAGGGACACAGTCATTAGAGTTACAAATCGCAGACAAACATGCTTGGCTATATATTAAGACGATACTATAACATGGGAGAGTCAAGAATCACTTTGCAAGAAATAGTATATTAGTAGAAAGAGATTCATTAAAGCAGATTCTGAGCAAGCAATTTCTACAGAGATCCCATAAATCCAAGGCATGAATGTGAACTCATAACAAGTAAAGGGCACGACATTATGGCTAACATGAGCATGACCAATCAGGCAAAACTTAAGAAGGCCAGACACCACTTGAATCAAATCCGCAAAGTGAAGGTCTACTACACATGTTGAAACCTATCAAGTTTGATACTAGGGAACATGAAATTGCAGAACATCATTGAGACAATAGAATTACAGAAAGAATACAACGATACCATGCTGAGAGTTCACAAATAATAGAGAAGCTTAAGGCATGCTTGTCTAGAAGTTCAAACAGTGTTGGCATATAGAATACACATACATGAACAAGTAAAGGAGTAATAATTAAGGCTATAAGGGTCAAGAATGTTAACAAGTTGCGAAGATAAACGAGCAAATGAGTGAGTAACTCAAAATCTCAACAGTGAGAACCCCAAAATCCTAGTGCGTCAGAGTTCACAGGTACTTCAGTGAGCCCCGGGCAGTGTTCGCACTAGGGAGGTTAATAGAGAAGATTCTGGTGGCCTTGGCTTTCAGCCTGCCACAATTAAGAGAGAGCAGAAATAATATAGAAGGTGAAAGTAAGAGATTAATAGTAGTTTATAGTCCTTCTCGCCCGTCCAAAGGGAATCAGGAGAGGAGTTTATATAATGGTAAAATCAGGCGGATAAATGATAAGTGGGCATTTTGATTACTTATTTGCGCCTTTTGACTTTTGTTTTAGTTCAAAAATATTTAAAAGTATTCCCGAAAATTGATGAAATATGCTTACTTGCAGGAGTATTGGAAAATAAGCCATTGCGATGAAATCCAACTCAAGAAGGAGTGCTTTTGAACAAGGACAAAAATCAAGCACACAGGCTCAAGTGCAGACCACCGAATTTTATTTGCGGCCGCAGAATATGAAGAAGACTCAATAGAGCTTCAGTGTAAAGTGCGGACCGCACAATAATTGTGCGGCCGCAGAAGTCAAAGTTCAAAGAGTTTCAAATTCAAGCCCAACAAGAACTGCGGACAACACTATAATTGTACGGCCGCAGAAATCAAATGTGCAGCTGCATCCAGAATTTTGCGGACCACAGAACTCGAGATGTGGTCGCAATCTAGAATTGTGCGGATGCAGAATCCACTGCTGTCAAGAGATGAAGAAAAGTACAGACCGCACACAGAATTGTGCGGCCGCAGAACCACTGAAAGGGCAATTTTGTCCGAAAATTTTAGCTTTGTATAAATAGACTACTTTTACGAAATTAGGTCAAGTTTTGAATACCAGAAAGTCTGTAGCCTTTTTTTCTTTACTCTTTAGGCAACTTTAGTTTATATTGTTGATTTTACATTGGATTTTCATCTATTAATCATTCAATATGAGTTTTATTATCATTTCTTCTTTATTTTCTTCATTACCCACTATGAGTAGCTAAATTTCTAGCTAGGGTTGTGACCCAACCCTAGTGTGGGAACCTAATAGGTGTTTGATTTAGGGCTTGTTTATGGTTGGCTATGTATTATTTAGCCTAGTTCTTGCTATAATTGTAGAATTAATGGTTGCAAACATTGGTTCAAGCCTATTTGACTTGGTCTCTACTTGAGAAAGAGAGACTTAGTCTAGGAAAACTTGGCTAACAAGAGTTTGGGATGAAATCAAGAGATTGATAGTCCCAATTAAAGGGTTAAACCTAGAGATAGTAAAGCCCGACTTGAGCAATTTATCAACTGTTTAGTTCAATATCCATTTGGACTTAAGAAAGCCAAATTGGGAAAAATCACTCTCTTACCGAGAGGTATTGAGTGAGTATTTGAGTGTTGATTGCTATAATACACCCCGACCAATGAAACTCGCTCTAAAGCCCACAACCCGTTAGGCAAACACCTAGGTGGAAGTCACAGTCCTAGACCTTTTACATATTTGAAAAACAACAACAAAAACATTCTTCTCTAGTTTTATATTTTTCAATTGCAATCCTTAGTATAATTTTAGAAGTAAAATCAAAATAAAGTTTGTGAAAGTGAAACTTAGATAATTCACGTGCTTAGACCAAATACATACCTCTAATCCCATCTACGCTCCCTGTCGATTCAATCCCGACTCCTAGTTGGGTATCATTATTTCAATCGACCGCTTCACAACCCCAATTTGAGGTGTGATTTAGGCGAGATCAATTTTTGGTGCCGTTGTCGGAGAGCATAAAAACGAATTTAGCTATATATTTGGTTTTGTGTGTGAATTGTCTTCTTTTCCTTCCGTGTTACTAATCTATTTGGTGAAACAATTATAGGTGAAATAATGGCTCTCAACAACAATGATCCTCTCAGAAGCATGCTTTTGGGGTATGTGGACATGGAAGATGACCAAGTTGAAGAGGTTCCTCTTGAACTTCAAGCAAATAGACGAGGTCGACCGCCTCAAGACAACGTTCCTATTCCACCCCCTCCTCCACCAAGAGCGGCTCCACATCAGGTGTCTCCAAATGAAGGATATGCAAGTGCCATAGTCCCACCCCGCATTAGGGCGGGCAACTTTCAAATCACAAATGTTATGCTCACATTGCTAGAGCAACGGGGATTCTTCACCGGGGCTCCGAATCAAAATGCGTACAAACACTTGAAAGGGTTTGTGGACAATTACTGGGGGAGTAAACAGACAAACGTCTCCGGGGATGCTTTAAGATTGAGGCTATTTCCTTTCTCTCTACGGGGGAAAGCCTTGGATTGGTTAGAAAGGTTGCCAAACTATTCCATCCATACATGGGATTAATTGACGGAGAAATATATTTCCAAGTTCTTTTTTCCTGGGCATATGTCTACTCTTAGAGACAAGATTCTAGCATTCAAACAAGAACCCAATGAGCCTTTGAATGAGATATGGGAGAGGTACCGAACTATGGTGAACGAGTGCCCGAATAATGACATGACGGAGGCTATGATTCAACAAACGTTCTATAGGGGAATCAATACTATCAATCAATGCGTGGTCAACTAACTTGCCGGTGAAAATTTCATGACAACACCATATGACGAAGCTTGTAAGATCTTAGATGAGATGGTGGATACTTCATCGACATGGAAAAGTAGATAAAATATTTCTCAAGGTGATCCAAATATGATTCACCTACATAAAGAATTGCATGATCATGGGCAAGCAATTGCTGAGTTGACCACTACAATGAATCAATTAGCCAAAGCTCAACTTCAACAATTTCAAGGTCCTAAGCAAGTAAATGCAATAGAGGGTGTCAATATGATGGTAAACAAGAGAAGGCAAAAGGATCAACAAGTGCAAAACCATGCAGAACAATATGTGCAAGAAGATAGTGGGTTTGACCAAGATGAATCTTACAATGAACAAGAGGAGGAAGTACAATATGTGAACAACTTCCAAGGGCAAAGAAACAACTCTCAAGGCCTGAATCAACAACAATGGCGATCTCAAGGTAATCAAGGGAATTGGAACTCAAACAACCAAGACAATTGGAGTGATGGTAACAACCAAGGTAATTGGAACAATCAAAACAATCAAGGAAATTGGAATGATCAAAACAACCAAAGCAATTGGGATGGCAATAGTCAAGAACATTGGGGAGGCAACAACCAAGGGGGATGGAACAATAACCAAGAGAATCAGGGGTCGGGCTTTCAAAGACCCCCGATGTATCAACAACCAAGCAACCCGCCTCCTTATCCTTCCCATGGTCCTAGATCTTCCAACAATGAGATGGGACGAATTTAGAATATGTTTAAGCAAATAATGGAGAAGAATGCCGACTCTGATTCTCAACTAGACTCTCACAACATTTCAATTCGCAATTTGGAAGTTCAATTGGGTCAAAACTCGCAAGCTTTGAACACTCGTCCTAAGGGGGCACTATCAAGTGACACGGTGGTGAACCCAAAGGGTGGGAACAACACGGGACATGCCATGGCCGTGACTACAAGGAGTGGAAAAGGTGTAGATGCAACCACCTCAAGTCAAAGAAAAATTATGGATGATGAACAAGTGATTCAAGAATATGAGATTCCAAACAATTTGGTGCAAGCCAATGATGAAGTAAGAATTAATATCGATGACAATGTGGAGAAGACGCAAGAGGAAGTGAACCCGTCTAGGGAGCACATTATAGACATACCGAAACCAGTAGTGCCAAAGGCTAAGGCACCAATGCCAAGGCCTCCTCCTCCATACCCTCAAAGGATTGCTAAGCAAAATATCGAGAACCAATTCAAAAAGTTCATTGACATGATGAAAAGCCTATCTATTAATGTGCCATTGGTTGAGGCTTTGGAGCAAATGCCCGGTTATGCAAAGTTCATGAAGGATTTATGAGACTATAAAGATGACACATCAAGTGAGTGCAATTATGCACTCAATGGTTCCTAAATTGGAAGATCCTGGCGCTTTCACAATCCCTTATACTATTTGAAGCGCCGACTTTGCAAAAGCTCTTTGTGATCTTAGGGTAAGTATCAATTTGATGCCCTATTCGGTTTTTAAGACTTTGGGAATTGGGCAACCAAGACCCACATCTATGAGGTTATAAATGGTAGATTGTACTATGAAGAGACCATTGGGTATTATTGATGATGTGTTAGTTCATGTTGATAAATTCATCCTCTCGGCGGACTTTGTGATTCTTGATTGTGAAGTAGACTATGAGGTGCCTATTATTCTAGGGAGACCTTTCCTTGCTACTGGGAAGGCTCTTGTTGATGTGGAAGTCGGTGAGCTCACTTTCCGGGTGGATGATGAAAAGGTGGTTTTCCATGTGTGCAAATCTATAAAGCAACCGAATAGCAATGAAGTTTGTTCGTTTATGGACTTGGTGACTGATGTGATTATTGATGATACTAGTGCCATGATGAATGTGGATGATATTTTGGAGGCCGTTTTTCTCAACCTTGATGATGATGAGAAGGATGGCCATGTGGAATGTGTGAATGCATTGCAAGGAATGGGTTCTTACACTTATGAACCCCGCAAATTGTCCTTGGATCTTGAAAATCGGAAGACTCCTCCAACAAAGTCCTCAATCGATGAGCCTCCCACCTTGGAGTTAAAGCCATTGCCTCCACATCTCAGGTATGAATTCCTTGGCCCTTGTTCTACTTTACCGGTTATTCTTACCTCTTGTTTGACTAACGTGCAGGTAGACTCCACATTAGCGGTGCTACAAAAGAGGAAAAAAGCTATCGGATGGACATTGGCGGATATTCAAGATATAAGCCTCGCCTTTTGCATGTACAAGAGTATTTTGGAGGAGGATGCCAAACCCTCCGTTGAACATCAAAGAAGACTAAATAAAGCAATGCAAGAGGTGGTCAAAAAGGAGATCATAAAGTGGTTAGATGTCGGGGTTGTTTACCCCATTTCCGATAGTTCGTGGACCTCTCCGGTGCAATGTGTCCCAAAGAAAGGGGGCACGACGGTGATCACCAATGACAAGAACGAGTTGATTCCTACAAGAACGGTGACCGGATGAAAAGTGTGTGTGGACTATCGCAAGCTTAATAAAGTCACAAAGAAGGATCATTTCCCACTTCCCTTCCTTGATCAAATGCTTGATAGGTTGGCCGGCCGTGTTTTCTATTGTTTCCTTGATGGGTATTCCAGCTACAATCAAATTCTTATTGCTTCGGAAGATCAAGAGAAGACTACTTTCACATGTCCCTATGGTACTTTTGCATTCTCGTGGATTCCATTTGGTTTATGCAATGCACCGACGACTTTTCAACTGTGTATGATGGCTATCTTCACGGACATGGTGGAGGATTTCCTTGAGGTCTTCATGGATGACTTTGCAGTAGTCGTGAATTCTTTTGATGATTGCTTGACAAATTTGGATAAGGTCTTGGCAAGATGTGAAGAGATGAACTTGGTACTCAATTGGGAGAAATGTTATTTCATGGTTGAGGAAGGCATTGTCCTTGGCCACAAAATTTCAAAGAATGGCATTGAGGTCGACAAGGCAAAAGTAGAGGTGATTTCTAAACTTCCACCTCCAACATCCGTGAAGGGAGTGAGGAGTTTCTTGGGGCATGTGGGGTTCTACCGGCGTTTTATAAAGGATTTTTCCAAAGTGGTGAACCCCTTGTGTAAGCTTTTGGAGAAAGATGCCAAATTCCATTTCAATGAGGATTGCATGAAGGCATTTGAATTGCTCAAATTCAAATTGACAACTACTCCTATCATCACCGCCCCGAATTAGAGCTTGCCTTTTGAGCTCATGTGTGATACTAGTGATGTGGCGGTCGGAGCAGTTTTGGGGCAACGTGTCAACAAGATCTTTCATCCGGTCTACTATGCTAGTAATACCATGAATGATGCCCAAGTCAATTACACTGTGACCTAAAAAGAGATCCTTGCTATTGTTTTTGCTATGGAGAAATTCCGCCCTTACTTGATGGATACAAAGGTGATTGTCCACACGGATCATGTGGCGCTTCGGTACCTAATGAGCAAGAAAGGTTCAAAGGCGCGGTTAATAAGATGGGTGCTTTTATTGCAAGAGTTTTATCTAGAAATTCAAGATCGCAAAGGCAGTGAAAACCAAGTGGCGGACCACTTATCTCGCTTGGAGGAGGAGTGGAGGCCATATGACGGCCTTGAAATCAATGACTCCTTCCCCGACGAGCAACTTCTAGCCATTTCAATGATCAAGATGCCATGGTTTGCTGACTTAGCAAATTATGTTGTGAGTGGTATTGTATCGAATGAGTTTTCTTCAAACCAAAGGAAGAAACTTAAATGGGATTGCCTTGACTACTATTGAGATGAACCGTACCTCTTCCGGATTTGTACCGATGGTGTGATTCAAAAATGTGTGTCGGAGGAGGAACAAGTGGAAATTCTTGATGCTTGCCACTCTTCACCATATGGTGGTCACCGTGGTGGAGCAAGAATGGCGGCGAGAGTGTTAAGTTGTGGATTCTATTGGCCTACTCTTTACAAGGACGCAAGTGATCTAGTCAAGCGTTGTGATGAATGTCAAAGGGCCGGTGGGATTTCTAAGAAAAATAAGATGCCCCTCACCACCATCTTGGAAATTGACATTTTTGATGTATGAGAAATTGATTTCATGGGACCGTTCGTAAGCTCTTGTAGGAACACCTACATTTTGGTAGCTATGGATTATGTATCAAAATGGGTTGAGGTCATTGCTCTACCCAACAACGAAGCTAGAAGTGTGGTGGCATTTTTGAAAAAGAACATCTTTACAAGGGTTGGTACTCCAAGGGCCATTATAAGTGATGGGGGATCGTACTTTTGCAACAAATCTTTTGATACCTTACTCACCAAGTATGGTGTCACTCACAAAGTCACGACCCCCCATCACCCTCAAGCAAGTGGACAAGTGAAAGTCTTCAACCGGGAGATCAAGAGTATTTTGTCAAAGACACTGAATGCCAACATGACGGATTGGTCGAAGAAACTTGATGATGCTCTATGGGCCTACAGGACGGCTTACAAAACACTGATTGGGATGTATCCATATCAGTCGGTATTCGGGAAAGCTTGTCACCTTTCGGTGGAACTTGAGCACAAGGCTATGTGGGCATTGAAGAAGCTAAATCTTGAGTGGGAAGTCGCCGCCAACTTAAGGGTGGCACAATTGAATGAGCTTAATGAATTCCGGTACCATGCATATACAAGTTCTTCCTTATACAAGGAGAAGATGAAGTACCTCCATGATAAGTACATTCGGAACAAGGAGTTTAAAGAAGGCGATCTTGTGTTATTGTTCAATTCTCGGTTACGGATGTTTCCGGAAAAATTGAAGTCTAAATGGAGTGGCTCGTTTGAGGTTGTGAGTGTGACACCCTTTGGTGCATTAGACTTGAAGAATAAAAATGATTAAGTATTTAGAGTCAATGATCACCGGGTGAAGCATTATTTGGGAAACGTTGATGATGGCCATGTCGCGACATTGATTCATTTCAAGTGATTGATGGTAATCTGTGTCGTGCTGCTACGTTAAATTAGGCACTTCTTGGGAGGCAACCCACGTTTCTTGTTTTGTGCTAACTGATTTTGAGGTATGCTACAGGAATGAGTGTGCTTTGCAGGAACTGTGCTTAGGAAAAATGCTAAGTGTGGAAAAAAGTGTGGATCGCACATTTATTGTGCGGACCGCATAATCTTTATGGCCATAGCAGAAAGGAGTTTGCGGCCGCACAATTTATTGTGCGACCACACAACTGGAGATCACAAAATTGCAAACTCTCTGAAGTTTGAATTACAGAGAAATGGCCAATCTGCGGCCGCACAAGGAATTGTGCAGTCCGCACAAAAATCTGCGGCCACACTCAAAATTGTGCGGACCGCAGATCGACAAAGAGGGAAGCAGGTGACAGGTAAAGAGTGCGGACTGCACACAAAATTGTACGGCCGCACTCAGCTGCTAATCTTTGCCCTAAAATCAGCCAACTATAAATAGTGACCCTCTGCCACTGTTCAAAACTTTACACACTCTAACTAGTTGACACCAAATCAAGCACAGTGCACTCAAATTGATTCAATCATCTCGCATTCACTTCATCACCCTAGATTCTTCCCTGCATCATTTATTACTGGTATGTTCAATTCATGTTTAGATTCTTTCAAATTTCTTAATTTTTTGTTCTTTATTAGTTTAGTTATTTTTAGGCCTAAATGTCAAAATGAATCATCATGTGTGCTTAAAATAGTGTGGGTAACTTCATACTTGTTAATTGGGGGATGGGTAAACTGTGCATCATGTTTAATTTTCCAATACCATGTCTAAATTGTGCTAAATTGAAAAAGCCCTAAGTTTAATGTCGTATAATTTTGAATTGTGCGGCCGCACAAGAAATTGTGCAGTCCGTAGATCCTTAGGCAAGGGCAAAGTCTGTGCATTGATTGTGCAGACCGCACTCAAAATTGTGTGGTCCGCAAAAACTGAACTGCGGTCGTAGAATAATATGTGCGGCCGCAGATCAAAACTTCAGAGAATTGGTATTTTTGGGCCTTGAATTGTGCGGCCGTACTCAGAATTGTGCAGACCGCACTTCAATTGTGCGACCGCACTTCCAAAATTGTGCGGTCCGCACAAGCCATTCTACGGCCGCACTTCCCCCTCCTGCCCACTGTTTTGTCTGCAACTATTTTATAGTTTGTGTTTGAATTTTAACTGACTCATATTGCTATGTATTGCAGATAATGGTTAGATCACGGGGACGAGGTGATACATCGAAGGGGAGGGGTGAACCCTCCCGAGGCCGAGGCAGGGTTGCCCTACCACTCTCCGTGCAAATAGTGATTAGTAAGTAGGTAATAATAGGCCGAGGTAGATAGTCGGAGCCCTCCGAATCAAGTTCATATGCCCCGTCTAGGGAAGCATCTGAGGGCGACTCAGTGCAAAGGCATCCTGTTGTGCCATCATAGCCACAACTACCCCATGATAGATACCGATTGAGAGATGAGCCTACTTCTTCTGAGAGTACTTCAGAGGAATCGGAAGGGAACAGTCAGGCTACGGAGCCCTCATCTACTCATGCCCCCGCCGCACCAGTCACAGTTGATGATGATGATGATATTCCGGATGACGGTCAGGGGGTGATACCAGAGTTGATGGCCTGGAGAGGTCAAAGAAGAGGGAAGTTTGGGAAGATAGGTTTGTGAGCCTGACTGCATTCAACAGGTTCCGAGAGTGGTGGCCCTAGAGATCGCTCACACTTGAGCGTCAGTTCATGTTGAAAGACTTGGATAGGCACAATCCAAATGTGTTAAGATAATTTCAGGAAAGAAAAGGGTGGAAGTGGTTTACGAAAAGCGTATTAGATGCCAAGGGGAACTTAGTCCGGGAGTTCTACGCCAATGTGGCGCATATCAAGAAGGGGACTAAGGTGACCAAGGTGAGGAACCTGAAGGTCCGATTTGATCAGAGTACCCTGAATACGTATTTGGGCCTAGAGGATATGGAGCCGGTGCAGTATTTAGAGACGTTTTCACTGGGTGATGCAGCTCGACCTTGGCTAGCTGAGATACTAGCAGCTCCAGGATCACCACCATCATGTATCACGGTAGGGGTTCCTATTCTGTGGAACTCCCTAAACTTTGAAGCAAAAGGGTAACAAACATTTGTATGCAATCACATAGACCCAAGCCGGAATGAAAACAATCTTCCAATCCCCCGGGCAGCCTTAGTTGCATCTATCATGGTCGGGTACCCAATTAATGTTGGTGCCATCATGTCGGCCAACATGTCTCTGGTTGTCAGGTAGGGTGAAAGCTCATATCTGTATCCCAACACTATCACGGATTATCTCACGGATGCGGGGGTGGTGCCCAAGAGCTTTGATACGAAGGTTAGGGCTAAGCAGCCCTTCTCCTGGTACTCTCTGAAGAACCCAAGGAACCCGAAGAACAAGGGTAAGTCGACTACTACCGTAGGCCAGTCTGATGAGCCGTAGGTGGTAGTTGCAGTTTCTGCTGCTATGCTTTCTACAACTTCCATGCCTTCTATAGCAACCGAGCCTTCCACCAAGACAACTGTCATGCCACCACCTCCATCTTCAGGGCCATCGGCATGAGTATTAGTGCCTTCCTCCTCCACTTATCCACTCACTGCACTACGAGTCTCCCAAACATTGCGAGTCTCAACAACTGGATGCAGACAACTACTGCAAAGCTGTCCGACCTATCCGGTGTTATTGCAGCACAGTCTTCTGCCCCAGCACCCCAGGTTCCTCTGTCAGTGGAGGAAATATTGAAAAAGATATTGGATAATCAAAAGGCCATCATGGATACCTTGGTGGCACATGGGGGAGCAATTGAGGAGCTAGGTAAACAGGTGAAGAAGATGAGAAAATCCCAGGCTTCGAGAAAATCAGTGGACAAGTTGAGACGTGAAGTGACCAAGATAGCAGTAGCTGGTGATCTTCCCTTTGACTTACTGATGGAGACAGATCCATCAGTACCAGTAGACCCAGCAGCACCATCAGTACCAGTGGCACCAACTGGCCAGTCTGAGGAGCCAAACCTCGTTGTACACACGGCTGAGGCGGTGCTATAGATGTTCACCAACCCAGCTACTTCTCGAGCAGAGGATGATGAGATCCAGTTGGAGGAGCCCGAGGGAGGTGATGTTGCTATGGACACTGAGACCACATAGGGAGTCCTCTCTACTCTTACCCTTCCTTATTTTTATTTTGATAAGCATTAAGGACAATGCTTATTTTTATTCAGAGGGGTGGAGTCTATTTTGATTTGACATTTGACATTGGCCAGTAATAACTGATAACATTCTCTTTTTATTTTTATTTTTAATTATGTATATATTTTTCTCTCTCTATTGGTGTATATATTCTCTTACCCTTTCTTGTTTTGTATATTTATTTTTGCTTTCAGTAGTTTATTTCATAGCTTCTTTATTCTGTTTTCTTAGTAGTCTAGCTTCTTATTTACTTTAATAGCTTCTTTTTGATTTAGTAGTTTCTTTTTATGTTATAGTGATCAATAAGCTTTTGGTTTTCTTAATGCCACGGTTCTTTCCAAAGGTAGTTTTTGTGTGAACCGGATGACTCTTTCCAACGAAGGATGGCGTGACAACCTTCTTAAGGGATTGAGTCCGTTTTTGATGTTTAGGTAAGAACATTAGTAATAATGAATAAGCGGACCTAATTGAGTCGAACTAGAAGAGTCAAGCATGCTTCACTTGGTACCAACACACTTAACTACATGTTTATGATTAAAAATAAGTTCTTGGAAAGAAATAGCTCTAGTTAGTGACCTTATGACTCTTGTGCTGACTTAGGCAATCATCGAGTGGTTTAGTTGAACCATTAGTAATTTTTAATCTTGAATACGGTTGTTGTGGGCCCTCGACTCTATCTTCTTTAATAATCCAGTTGTGTGAGAGGTGAGATGTTCCGTTGCAAGTCCAAGTACCTCTGCGAATGGTCTAGAACTTGCCCCGAATGTATTTCTAGGCGAAATTTTAAGTTTTGCTTGGCTTGAGAAGTGATTGTAGGCTCGCTTTGACCCGTTTTGAAATTTTCCATGGCCCACCAATGATCTTATCCCTAGTCAACCCTTTTGATCCTAAAGCCTTTCTCATTTGATAACCGTGTTACAAGCCTTTACCCGTTTTATAGTGACCCTCTCTTGGTACCCGTACTTTCTTTAACACTCATGAGAAGCAATTGGTAAAAATATAAGTTTGGGGGAGAGACGAGGAGTTTGAAAGTGGTATCAAGGTACAAAAAGAGAAAAGAAATAAAGAAAAGACAAGGCAAAGAAAAATAAAGAAAGAACAAAAGAAAAATGCAAAAAGAAAATGAATAAATTGAGGAGTTGAAGGGATTCAAAGAAAAGCAAAAATGCAAAGCATGGAGAAAATAAAGAAGGCTAAAATTAATATCATGACCAAGAAAGAGTGATGTCAAGTCTCTCTAGTTCCCCTAAGGAAAAAGAAAATGCCTCAAAAAGTTGGCAAAGCATGAGCCAAAAAGGGAAAATGAAATGCTTAAGGAAAGATGAACCCGTTCTATTCTAAAATTTCCTACCTTAGTCTAAAAGCCTTCATTACATCCCAAAAAATCCTACGTTATTTCAAGCCGAGTAAACTTACATTAGTGGTGATTTACATGAGGGGCAAGCATATGGTACTTAGAACCGTACTTGTGACATTCTTTTGAGAGAGATGAGCGATCTTTTCACAAATCCTTGAATTGAGTGCTACATTCTTAAGTGAGATAAGCTAACGGAGAGTAGAGGAGGAGGAGTTTGGGATCCACAATGACCTACATGAAAGAGCGAACTTTCTTGATGAGTAAAGTCAACTTTTGATGCTCAAGTGTCACATTAGAACTATTTGTGCTTAAAACTTCAAAACATTGCCTTGTTGATAATTCATAAGTGTGTGGGTAATTGTTGGTCCTAATTGATATGTGTTTGATTCACCGTAGATTAGCTGGAATAGCTCTTATTTTGTGGAGGTGAGAATTACTTTATTTGCTTGAGGACAAACAAAAGCTTAAGTTTCGGGGAGTTGATAAGTGGAGATTTTGACTACTTATTTGCGCCTTGTGACTTTCGTTTTAGTACAAAAATGTTTAAAGGTATTCCCAAAAACTGATGAAATATGTTTACTTACAGGAGTATTTGAAAATGAGTCATTATGATGAAATCCAACTCAAGAAGGAGTGCTTTTGAACAAGGACAAAAATCAACCACACAGGCTCAAGTGCGGACCGCAGAATTTTATTTGCGGCCGCAGAATATGAATAAGAATCAACAGAGCTCCAGTGTAAAGTGCGGACCGCACAATAATTGTGCGGCCGCAGAATTCGAAGTTCAGAGAGATTCAAATTCAAGCCCAACAAAAACTGTGGACTGCACTATAATTGTGCGACCACAGAAATCAAATGTGTTGTCGCACCCAGAATTATACGGACCGCAGAACTCAAGAGATGCGGCCGCAATCCAGAATTGTGCGGCCGCAGAATCCACTCCTGTAAAGAGATGAAGAAAATTGCGGACTACACACAGAATTGTGCTATCGCAGAACCTTCGAAAGGGCAATTTTGTCCGAAAATTCCAGCTTTGTATAAATAGACTACTTTCACGAAATTAGGTCAAGTTTTGAATACCAGAAAGTCTGTAGCCGTTTTTCTTTACTCTTTTAGGCAACTTTAGTTTATATTGTTGATTTTACATTGGATTTTCATCTATTAATCATTCTATATGAGTTTTATCATCTTTTCTTCTTTATTTTCTTCATTACCCACTATGAGTAGCTAAATTGCTAGCTAGGGTTGTGACCCAACCCTAGTGTGAGAACCTAATGGGTGTTTGATTTAGGGCTTATTTATGGTTGGGTATGTATTATTTAGCCTAGTTCTTGCTATAATTGTAGAATTAATGGTTGCAAACATTGGTTCAAGCCTATTTGACTTGATCTCTACTTGAGAAAGAGAGACTTAGTCTAGAAAAACTTGGCTAACAAGAGTTTGGGATGAAATCAAGAGATTGATAGTCCCAATCAAAAGGTTGAACCTAGAGATAATAAAACCCGACTTGAGCAATTTGTCAACCGTTTAGTTCAATACCCATTTGGACTTGAGAAAGCCAAATTGGGCAAAACCACTCTCTTACCGAGAGGTATTGAGTGGGTATTTGAGTGTTGATTGCTATAATACACCCCGACCAATGAAACTCGCTCTAAAGTCTACAACCCGTTAGGCAAACACCTAGGTGGAAGTCACAGTCCTAGACCTTTGACATATTTGAAAAACAACAACAAAAACATTCTTCTCTAGTTTCATATTTTTCAATTGCAATCCTTAGTATAATTTTAGAAGTAAAATCAAAATAAAGTTTGTGGAAGTGCAACTTAGACAATATACGTGCTTAGACCAAATGCATACCTCTAATCCCATCTACGCTCCTTGTGGATTCGATCCCGACTCCTAGTTGGGTATTATTATTGCAATCGACCTTTTCACAACCCCAATTTGAGGTGTGACTTGGGCGAGATTAATAAATAAGGAAAGAAATCAAGTAAATATGTACAAAAGGAGTAAAATCTCGCATGGAAATCAGTAGAGTAACCGGAAAGGAAAGAAATTAAAATTCAAACCCTAGTTGGGGCTTAGAACTCAAAATCGGCCAACTAGCATGAAGAATCAAGCTATTCTTCCTGTATACAGACGAGATTTTGTCCAAATCTCCAAGATTGAGTTGAACGGGCCCAATTCTGAGAGATAGTACTTACCAAGTTTAGGCAAGTACTAAGTAATACCATTGTCGCGTAGATACTGATGCGGTAACACAAATAAGGAAGGTGAATCAAGAAGAATTTCCATTGTTAGGTTGGAATTTGAGAGAAATCAGGAGGCGGCTACTAGGGTTTCTTAGAGACAGACGGAATAGAGAGGATTTAGAGGCAGCTAAAGTGGGAAAATTGGGATTAGGGTTTGGTGGGGGAATATAAGGAAAGGTGGGAATTTATTGTGGGTCATTGATCATTTGAGATCAACGACGAGAAAGGCATAATTGGGCCAGATTTTAAAGTAGGGAATTAAGGGGAAATAATTTTAATAAAAATAGTTAAATAAAATATAAAAATACTATTTATGCAATTCAATACTTTAAAATAGAATTTGAAGATTATAAAAAATATAAAAATTGTTTTGACCTTAAATAAAATGACAGATGTAATTTATTGTAAAATATAGGCTATTATTACAAAATTATGTAAATGGCTCAAAAATACAAATATAATGAAATGAAGTAAAATGTTTTAAAACATGTATGTAGATATAAATAATGAATTTGGATGATTAAGTCATCACAAAATAATTTGAAAGGGTAATTAGTAAATAATCAAGTAGTTTAAATGCAAAGAAATTAATTTTAAAGCTCTAAAAATTATGAAAAATCATGGAAAATTATAGAAAATACTTGCATAAATTTTGTAAATTAATCAATGATGAAAAAAATGACATTTTGAAAGTATATATGTTTATTTAAAATATGAGGACAAAATTGGTTATCAACAATAGCAATTGTCTCGAACGAGCACTATAAGAACCATGACTGACAGGGGTGTCGCAGAAGATTTGAAGTGCTGACTAAACTAACATGTCATGATGTCCTTTATCATAATGCCCCTTGCCTCCAGATGAGGTTAGTACTACGAGGCTTCTTGGCCTCGCGCTCCTCTCTGCCCTACATGTGGATGCGCTCCAATCTCCTAGAAATCTCCATTGCCTGATGAAAAATTATTTTTGTCTCAGCATCACGTGCCATCCCAATTCTCATACCAAAGTGAAGACCCTCAATAAACCTCCGCATCTTCTTCTTCTCGGTGAGAATCAGAAAAGTCGCATGGCATAATAACTCTGTGAACCTCATCTCATACTGAGTCACTAACATGCTAACCTGGACCAAATGCTCAAACTGACTATGGAGCTCATCTCTCTTAGTGGATGAGATGAAATTCTCCAATAAGAGATGCGAAAAGTGAGCCCATGACAGAGGAAATGATCCTGATGTCCTACCTTGCTCGTAAGTCTGCTACCACTTCTTGGCTGACCATCTCAGCTGAAAATTAGTGAAATCAAATTCATTGGGCTCCATAAGTCCCAAGTTGTGCAGAATCTCGTGATTCCTATCCAAGAAATCATGGGCATCCTCTAAAGGACCACCCTCAAAGTAGGGGGGCTGCAACTTCTGGAACATATCCATTCTCTTATGCTCATCTATAGACATATCGGGCCTAACCTTGGGTCGTGCTGTAATAATAGGCTACGCTACACCAACTGATAGAATTCCCGGAGTTTGAAATCCACTAACCATCTGCTCTGCAATGTGG
>AWOL01S0069581.1:13101-25079 GCA_000715115.1 Nicotiana otophora | reverse complement strand
TAGTTTCCTGGGTTTGGCGGGCTATTACCGTCAATTTGTAGAGGGGTTTTCATCCATAGCAGCCCCATTGACCAGATTGACCTAGAAAGGTGTCCCGATCAGGTGGTCAGACGAGTGTGAAGAGATATTTCAGAAGCTCAAGACTGCTTTGACTACGACACCGGTATTGGTGTTACCCACAGGTTCAGGATCTTATACAGTATATTGTGACGCATCTCGTATTGGTATGGGTGCGGTATTGATGCTGGGTGGCAATGTTATTGTATATGCTTCACGGCAGCTGAAGGTTCACGAGAAGAATTACCATGTTCATGATCTAGAGCTGGCAGCCATTGTTCACGCGCTGAAGATTTGGAGGCACTATCTTTACGGCATGCCATGTGAGGTATTCACTGACCATCGGAGCTTGCAGTATTTGTTCAAGCAGAAGGAACTCAATTTTAGGTAGAGGAGGTGGTTGGAGCTATTGAACGACTATGATATCACTATATTGTATCATCCCAGGAAGGCCAATGTGGTGGTCGATGCTTTGAGTATAAATTCAGTCAGTATGGGTAGTCTCACATATATTCCAGTTGGTGAGAAATCGCTTGCATTGGATGTTCAGACCTTGGCCAACCAGTTCGTGAGGTTAGATGTTTTTGAGCCCAGCCATGTTCTAGCTTGTACAGTTGCTCGGTCTTCTTTATTTGAGCACATCAGAGATCGGCAGGATGACGATCCTCATTTACTTGTCCTTAGAGACACAGTGCGGCACGATGGTTCCAAGCAGGTTACTGTTGGGGATGACAGAGTTTTGAGGATGTAGGGTCGTATTTGTGTGACTAATATGGACGGACTTCATGAGTTGATCCTTGAGGAGTCCCACAATTCCCGGTATTCTATTCATCCGACCGCCGCCAAGATGTATCAGGACTTGAGACAACATTATTGGTGGAGGCGAATGAAGAAGGACATAGTTGCCTATGTAGCTCGGTGCCTAAATTGCAAGTAGGTAAAGTGTGAGCATCAGAGATCTGGTGGTTTACTTCAGAGATTAGATATTCCTGAGTGGAAGTGGGAGCGTATCACTATGGAGTTTTTTGTTGGACTCCCATGCACTCAGAGGAAGTTCGATGCAGTTTGGGTTATTGTGGACAGGCTGACCAAGTCAGCGCATTTTATTCCTATGGCAGTTACCTATTCCTCAGAGCGGTTGGCTGAGATTTATATTCGGGAGATCGTCCGTCTTCATGGTGTGCCCGTGTCTATCATTTCTGATCGAAGTACGTAGTTTACCTCGCACTTTTGGAGGGCAGTTCAGCTTGAGTTGGGTACACAGGTTGAGTTGAGCACATCATTTCATCCTCAGACGGACGTGCAGTCCGAGCGTACTATTCAAATCTTGGAGAATATTCTCTGCGCTTGTGTTATAGACTTCGGAGGATCGTGGAATCAGTTCTTGCCCCTTGCAGAGTTCGCCTACAACAACAGCTACCAGTCGAGCATTCAGATGGCTACCTATGAGGCATTATATGGTAGGCGATGTCGGTCGCCAGTTGGGTGGTTCGAGCCTGGAGAGGCTCGGTTATTAGGTATAGATTTAGTTCAGGAGGCCTTGGATAAGGTCAAGATTATTCAGGATCGACCTCACACAGCTTAGTCCAGGCAGAAGAGTTATGCCGACCGTAAAGTTCGTGATGTTGTATTCATGGTCGGAGAGAGAGTGTTACTTCGGGTTTGACCCATGAAGGGTGTGATGAGGTTTGGGAAGAAGGCAAAGTTGAGCCCTAGGTATATCGGGCCATTTGAGATCCTCGAGAGAGTGGGGGAGGTAGCTTATAGACTTGCGCTGCCTCCAGGGTTATCCTTAGTTCATCCGGTATTTCATGTGTCTATGCTCCGGAAATATCATGGTGACCCATCCCACGTGTTAGATTTCAGCTCTGTCCAGTTGGATAAGGATTTGACTTACAAGGAGGAGCTGGTGGTCATTTTAGACCGGCAGGTTTGTCAGTTGTGGTCAAAGAGTTACCCTTCAGTTCGGGTGCAGTACAGAGGTCAGCCTATTGAGGCAGTTACTTGGGAGTCTGAGTCCGATATGCAGAGTAGATATCCCCACCTTTTCACCAGCCCAGGTACTTTTCTATGTCCGTTCGAGGACGAATGGTTGTTTTAGAAGTGGAGATTGTGATGACCCAAAAGGTCATCTTATGCTTTAGAACTTGAATATGTGCTCTTAAGCCTTAAAATTCTCATTTTTACCCTCTTCGATTTACGTGCGCAGCCCGGGCAGGTTTCAGGAAACGAATTATGGGACATGGGCATATGTCCGGAAACGAATTCGGAGGTCCCTAGCTCTAGTTATGAATTTTTGAGAAAAATTAAAAGTCTGAACATTTATTGTTTTTAAGAACTGATTGATGCATGGCATTGTTGGTATCGGGTCCGTATTTTGGTTTCGGAGCCTGGTACAATTTTATTATGATATTTAAGACTTGTCTGTGAAATTTTGTGAGAAACGGAGTTGATTTGACGTGATTCAGACGTCCAGTTGAGAAGATAGGAATTTTAAAGTGTTCTTGAGAATTTCATTTGATTTGGTGCTAAATTTGTAGTTCTAGGTATTGTTTTGGCGATTTAATCGCGCGAGCAAGTTTGTATGATGTTTTTAGACTAGTGTGCATGTTTGGTTTGGAGCCCCGAGGGCTCGGGGGGTGAGTTTCGGATAGGCTACGAGATGTTTTGGACTTGGGAAAAATCTGATTTTCTGCAGATTATGGTGTCTGGCATATCCTTCTTCGCGTTCCCGAAGGTCCTTTTGCGAACGCGAAGAGTAATCTGGTGAGGCTGAGAATTATTCTTCGTGAACGCGAGTGATGAGGGATCTGACCATCGCGAACGCAACCTGACCATCGCGAATGCGAAGCACTTGGGGACCTGGGGGAGGGTTGGTCATGTTCTTCTACGCGAACGCATCCACTGAGTCACGAATGCGTCCACTGGGTCGCGAACGTGTCCACTGGGTCGCGAAGGCTAGTGGGGAGTTTCCTTACGCGAACGCGAAGGAAAACTCGCGAATGCGAAGGCCTTAGGCCGTTGTGCATCGCGATCGCGATAGGCCTCTCGCGAACGCGATGAAGGCCTGCCCAGTGACTTAAAACAGACTCCAAACACGGGTTTGAGCCATTTCTTCAACATTTTTCAAGAACCAAATGGGTAGAGGCGATTTCCAAGAGTCATTTTCTTCCCCAAATTGTTGGTAAGTGACTCTAAACCATTTTCTTTCAATTACCCATTACATTTCTTGAATTTCAACCTAAAATCTAGAGTTTTCATGGTAGAATTAGGGGTTAGGGTAGAAACTAGGAATTTTGGGAATTTGGGGATTTAGACATCAATTTGAGGTCGGATTCCAAAACCAATTATATATTCGGACTCGGGGATGAATGGGTAAAAGGATTTAGGTCTGAACCTCGGGTTTTGACCAAGCGGGCTTGAGGTCGATTTTTCGACTTTTTAGAGGAATTTTTGTGAATTTAATTTATGAAATGTAATTAATTCCTTTAGCAATATATGATATTATTGAATCATTTTTTGAATAGATACGAGTGGTTTGGAGGTGAATTCCAAGGGAAAAACTGTGATTGAGAATTAAGTGGCCTTCGGAGCGAGGTAAATATTGTGTTTAACTTTGGCTTGAGGGAATAGGTATTGTGTGAGAATTTGCTACGTGTTTTGTTGTTGAATACGACGTATAGTTGAGGTGACGAGCATCTATACGTTGTGGTCGAGTCATAGCATGCAAGTAAAATTCCATTTCTTGCAATGTTGTAGTCTTAAATCTTGCTATCCATGCTTATTGTTGTTGTTGAAATGTTGGAAGACTTGTATCCGGTTCCACCAAGGTCGATAAAATTGTGAATATTGATTCGAGGTTGATATGTTAAATTGTGAAAATAATCATTTATGAAATATTGATTTCTTGTGAAACTTTTCTCTATCCGTTGTTATTGATTTTGTGAATTGTGAGGAAGCGTGTAAAGCATTAAGGGTGATGCCGTGCATAATTTAATTATATTGTGAGGAAGAGTATAAAGAACGAAGGATGATGCCATGCATAATTTATTTATATTGTGAGGAAGAGTATAAAGAACGAAGGATGATGCCATGCATAATTTATTTATATTGTGAGGAAGAGAGTAAAAGCATGAAGGGCGATGCCCTGCAGTCTTATTTGTTATTTGGTGAGGTTGAGAGTAAAAGCACGAAGGGTGATGCCGTGTAGTTTTCCTTGTTGTCTTGATTGCTCAATTCGTTTAAGGATTTCCGATTTAATTATGTCCTTTCATTATTCTCACTCTTTATGTTGTATTCCCCCACTGTATGTTCCCCTCCCATTATTTTGGCATTATTATTTTACTTATTGTTGTTGCCTCTAGCATGATTATACTGTCCAGGTTATATGTGGGTGTCTTGTCTTAGCCTCGTCACTACTTCGCCGAGGTTAGGTTCGACACTTACCAGTACATGGGGTCGGTTGTATTGATGCTGCACTCTGTACTTTCTGTGCATATTTTGATACCGGCTTAGGTTAGTCGAGATTTGCTACTGGTCCACTGTCCGGAGACTCAAGGTAGATCTGTCGGCGTTCACAGACCTTGAAGTCCCCGTCTATCCTTTATGTCTTACTATTTTCTTTCGGTCAAACAGTTGTATTTCTTTCAGACTATTACTTGTTGTAAATTATAGAATGCTCGTGAATTGCGACTCCAGATCCGGATGGTAGTAGTTAATACAGATTTATGATATTCTGCACTTGTTATATTTCATTGTATTCAATTAATGATAATTACTGAATGGAAATAAGAAATTGGTAAATGATTCTCTAACGTTGTCTTGCCTAGCAAGTGAAACGTTAGGCGCCATCACGGTCCCATCGGTGAAAAATTTCGGGTCGTGACACCCTTGTACTGCATATTCATTCGGAACTACGGGACGATATCCCGGGAGATTCCACTTTGTGTTTACCTTATTCTGAGCCGAGGGCACCCTTAACTGTTAATTTTTTGAGAATTTCTTTAACTGTGTTACCGTAAACTTTACTTATATCTTTTACTGTTTAATTTATTATATTTACTCCGATAGGGCCTTGACCTGACCTCGTCACTATTCTTTCCTGCACATGTTTTCGTATGCAGATTCAGGTACGAGCTATCAACCTCGGGTTAGTGCGTACTGCTGATTCTAGGAGACTTCAAGGTACTTCTGCTTGCGTCCGCAGATCGTCGGAGTCCCCTTCTACTCCCTCGCCTAGAAACTTTCTTTATTATCTTCAGACATTTGTATAAAGCTACATAGATTATAGAAACTTGTGACTTGGTAATATTCTGGGTCTTGAGAAATTATTTTGTATATGCCAAGTGGTACTACTTTTGGTTATTCACAATATGTTGTTTATCTTTAAAATGTTGTGTTTTCTTTACATTTTTCGTAATATTAGGCTTACCTAGTCGTAAGGACTAGGTGCCGTCACGACACCTTACGGAGGGTTAATTTGGGTCGTGACATAAACTCCCTACTTTGTGCATATTCATCGGTATAAGCGATTGAAAGCTTATTAGTTTCAATACGCATTTCTCGTGCAACGCACGAACATAGATACTAGTAACTGTATTAAAAGTACGGTGGCTCTTAGCGAAATGTTATTCGCTTTTTTATCCTTTAACAACCTTTACAACGGACAAATTTGTAATTTAAATTATTTTTCTAATATTTAGGACTTTATAAAATCAATTAAAATTTTGCATATTAAATCATTTCTTATCAAACTAGGTAAGAATTCCTAATATTTAGGAATTTAATATTAATAAAGCTTTTACCTTTTATAATTTGTACTAATCTAAAATAACTTCTTTGTTCAGTCTTATAGAATCAAGATAAGAACTAATACGGTGACTTCAATGATTTCTAATAAAATTGTAATACGGGGACATAAAATTGCATATTAAATTAAAATTATTTAATACAATAACATATAAACTAAAACTATTTCAATGAAAAATAATTAAATATTTATTTGTAAAATTCTCCTTTCAGTCATACAAAATAATTAATCCAATTCGATTAAGCACCCAAAAATTTATTTTGGTACCATATTTAATCATACAAAACATACAAGCCTAAATCAATGTTATAAAAGCACATACTCTCTATACGAAATATTGATTGAATTGGTTACCTTGAAAAGTAAATTTCATATTGAATAAAAATATGATATAAATATTTTACTAAAATTTAGGACCTTAAAAATAATTAAAATTTTACTTACTAAATTATTTCTTATTTGAACTATGTCAAAAGTCCAAATATTTAAGACTTTAAAATGAATGATACATACAAAATGTCTAACTTAATATGTATGCACACACTCAATGAATTCATTAGCTTTTCTGTCACGACCCAAAATTCTACCACAGGCGTCGTGATGACGCTTAGTCTCTAAGACTAGGTAAGCCGATTTGAAATTTCATTTCGAGCCTTTTTTTTTTTTAATACAAGTGTCAAAACCAAAAGCGGAAACAAATACAACAACCTCCCAAGACTGGTAATACTGAGTCAAGAACTCTAACTGAATACATGCAATGATCTCAAGGATCGAGTGTACAATATTGTTCGAATAAGTGTGACAGTACAATAAAAATGAAAAGACTCCAAGCAGCACTACCTAGAATCCTTGCGATCAACACACTAACTCTGTCCGAGTACGATATCTCCAATACCTTGCTCTGCACAAAATAATGTGCAGAAGTGTAGTATGAGTACACTACAGTCGGTACCCAGTAAGTATCAAGACTAACCTAGATGGAGTAGTGACGAGATACAATCAAGACACTCACTAGTCAAATAACCTGTGCAACATAGCATACAAAAATAATAGAAAACAGATAACACTGATAGCAACAATAACCAACTAATGATATAAACAACAAGGCAATCAAGACACTCACTAGTCGATGGGCATGCTATTTTTTTGAAATGGAAGGAGCCAAATGTTGCGCCTCTGAGCTTAAGGTCCCTTCTAATCTCTTTTGTTTTATGTATTCTGATAAATGGCAAATGTCTATTAGAGATTCTTTAAAATAATTTTTTGCATCAGGTGCTTTGTGAATTATTATTGATTTTCCAGAGAATTTATTTTTCTTTGATTTTATAGTCATGTTCTTTTGGCTGTTGAATTCATTGTCTCATGAGAATGAAATTTTCTCTCGGAATATTGTAGATCTGAAGAAAACAATATTAAGAAACTTTAGCTAAAAGAAGTAGTAAGAAAGAAAGCTTCAAAATGTTAGTGAATACAAAGAACTTTGGATATGTAGTTTCTATAAATAGTCTGAGAAGTTTGATTGTTGCTAACTAAATATGCAGATAAAACAAAAGGAGAAAGACAAATAAAGTATTTTATTTAATAATTACCAAACAAATCAAATATGCAAACCGGGAAGCCAATGTTGAAATCTTAAGCAATATTTACTCTAGCCATGTAAATCGTGAGTCTCAATTTGTTCTTTTGACGTATTATCTATTAAAATTACTATCCTTAAACAAGGGATTATTGAGTAGGTTCATATGAATTCTTCATATTAGGAGTTAAAACAGATAAAAATTAAAAAGGTATCATGTTTTTATCTTATCAAGAGGTTATTTGTTAGATGTATTAGATTATGTTTAATTTCTTTTATTACCCCTCTACAATATCTCAATATTCTAGAAGTTATGTTTGCACAAATGTACTTTGTTTTAATTGGTTTTCTAGAATAATGTAGCTCTCATGAGAGTTAAACTATCACAAGATGCTAGTTAACGACAGAAGATAGTAAGAATTTTATTGTTGTGATTGGTGAAATACTGTTTTATTTTCCTTTTTGCACAGATAGATCATAAAATATCACAAGATGCTAGGGAAACTATTTATAGAGTAGTGTAAAAGCTAATTACTAATCTTCTTGTACTAAATTTTCATGAAAGTTGAAATCTTAAAAGATATGTTTTCTATCCATGATGTTGTTGTTGCTGCAATTGTTGGATAAGTTTCTGTTGCTGAGAATTACTTAGTTCATCTTCAATAGGATTAGTTTTATTGTTAATTGGTCTTCTTATTCTCTTCAAGAGTCTTATGTCTATATCATTAAGATGATGTTCGATAGAGGAAAATTAGTTTGTAACATCTAACTTGATTATCGGCACAGAGTTTGGTGGAGATTTTCTTAAGCTTACATTGGAGGTAGATTTATACATTAAAATACTTAAGATACTTATCTGGTCCGCTTGTCTCATAATATATTGATATTTATAAGAGGTTCTCGAGGCAAATAGCTGCCATGAACAAGCTACATAAATGCCATGAATGCCATTTCAAAGTAAAGATTCCTTTTTCTTTTTTCTATTTAAATTTATACTGCTTATTTCTGTTCTGCAACTTGCTATCTCTATAATATCCATGGTATAATAAGAGAAACATATAGTAGTTAACTCCTTGGTTTTAGTCATGTTGCTCGTCTGTTAGGATAGCGATGTTAACCAATTCTAAAACTTCTAAATTCTTTAATATGATTGGAGCTATGATGTAATATGTTGGTGAATACAATATGAGTTGCTTATATTTCCTTTTCTTTTCTTTATCCACTTTCATTCACATTTTATTTCTGCCTTGTTTTTATTCTATTGTTCATGTTTTTCGTCCTTCTCGAGTTCGATCAATAGCATATGCAGAATTGAGTTTGTCCAACATTCTGTGAACAAACTTTTGGGTAATTAATTTTAAATAGTTATTTTTTCCCACGATCATATATTCGTATGTGTATATTCTACAGAGTCACTCCTTATTGAAACGTATCTTCTGATTCTAGTTATGAAGATTATGAGGATGGTCCAGTACCCAAGGTGAGAAATATCAGAAGCACCAAAGCTGCTATTACTTCTCCTAATCCGACTCTATCAAGTACCAAAGCGGGAAGTAGAAAGGGAGTGGACATACATATGATAGAGGACTGTGAGAAACTCAAAGTTGGAGGCTTGGATACCTCCGAACGTCATTTGTTGGCCTAAGTGAAGGTTAGTTTTAATTTAAAGATTGACAAAGGAAGCTCAAGTATGAACCATGTCCATCGGTGGTAGACATATACATGGGCATATTCAAAGCACGTGAGATGCACATGCAGGAGATAAACGAAATCTGGCATAATAATAGATATCTCCTGATCGAAAAGATTGCATAAATGATAAGGAGAATGACTCCTTACCCAACGAGAACATTATCCAAGATAAGGGAGGAGTTAGAGGTTGAGATCAACTAGATTTCTTCCATCAAGGAAGAGTAGCATTAGAACTCTAGTTGTTTTCTACTCTACTAACTCTATAAATCGCAGGAAGTTCTCATTCTACAAGGGACGCACAAAATCAGAAGTTAAACGTGAATTGAGAGCAAAATAGCAAGGCATTTTGCAAACAGTTCGTGTGTGATTCAAGTGTGCGAAGGCTTTACTCCGCTTCTAATTTTATACCTCTGAACCTCATTCAAGTGGTAAAGGAAAAAACCATCAAGGTATTTGAAGGCTTTACTCTGCTTCTAATTTTTTATATATTTGATTAGTGTTTATAGTTCTAGTGACATCTTACTAAGCCTTGAAATTCAGATTAATTTCTATTAAAATGGTAGGAGGCCATTTCTATGCATTCTTAAACAAGTTGTATATAATAAGTATCATCTCAACACTCCCTTGTTAACTTTTAAGTAGAAATTGCTAGGATTACTCTTTAATTGTCCAAAAACAAAAGGCAAAACTTGTTTGTATTTGTACTGATCTAATATGGTAATGTCTTCTAAAAGAAAAGATTTTAGAAAGTCAAATAAGAAAAAGTTATACACAAATTATCAATATTTGTTTATCTTACTTCACAAAAATAATTATCAGTATTTGTTTATCAGCAGACATCAAACATTCCATTCTAGTGACCGAATATAAGTAAATTTATAAAGTATAAAAAGAATCAAGTAATGCCATCTATCGTATTGACCGGACAACTAAAAATAGAAATTTTATTATATTTTTAGCTTGGTCCCGATTCAAATTAGATTTTTACCATTTCACATAGTTTCAAATCAGTAGCAACCTGAGCATGTGGTCTTGTTAGTTTAGAGCACAAAAGTAAGTAGTTTTGTGAAAAATTAACTTAAAATTGCTAGTTGTCACATAGTATAGATTGTTGAGATCCTCAAAGATCGACCTTCTTTTGTTAATTAGAATTTATTTTGAGGTTCTTTATTTGTTTGTGTTGTGTTGGTTTCAAAGTTTGCACGCAAAAGATATTAAGTGAATGAGGAACACAATGCTTTGACATTTAGCACTTACCAAATTTGCCAGTGCATGCTTTGTTACTAAATTTCAGAAGTTTCCCTCGAAGTGCTTAAGTCTATTTTATGATTATCAGTTTTAAAGTAATTGTGCAATTACCACACTAGTTATAGCTTACCGCTACAACAAAACAAATACTAATTTTGTGCTTTGATTTGTTTCCTATAAAGGTAGTGCAGTATACGAGGCATATAGCCCAAGAGACTAGTGGCGAGGTAGTATATGGCATGAGAAGGCAAACAACTATTCTTTGAACGCTTGACTAGAGATTAAGTAGTTCAGGTATTTGGCCTATGGAAAATTTCAATCATGATCAAGAGTTGGAGAAACTTTCATGGCGCCATTTATATATAGTATTATAGCTATTTGATAATGCCAGTTATTAGACGCCAAATTACGCTAGTTATTAAATTCAAATAAGTTACCTTTTTGGTTATGTTGTTGACACTTTAAAATTATGAAATAGTAGATTTTGCTGTGTATTTAATTAAGTGTAATAAGTTTTTTAAGATTGAATCTTTTTCTTATTATAATTAAATTTCAATATGGATAATGTGCATTACATGTTATGAAAATAACCTTTCTTGAGAATTTGGTGAGAAACAGAGTTGATTTGACGTGATTCGGACGTCCAGTTGAGAAGATAGGAATTTTAAAGTGTTCTTGAGAATTTCATTTGATTTGGTGCTAAATTCGTAGTTCTAGGTATTATTTTGGCAATTTGATCGCGCGAGCAAGTTCGTATGATGTTCTTAGACTTGTGTGCATGTTTGGTTTGGAGCCCCGAGGGCTCGGGTGAGTTCCGGATAGGCCACCGGATGTTTGGACTTTGGAAAATCTAGTTTTCTGCAGATTCTAGTATTCTGGCATGTCCTTCTTCGCGTCCGCGAAGGTACTCTCGTGAACGCGAAGAGTAAACTGATCAGCTGGAATTGTTTTCTTCGTGAACGCGAAGGCTTGGTCACGAACGCGAAGCGATTGGGGCGTTACCCTTTGTGAACGCGACCAGCTCCTCGTGAACGCGTAGTGTTAGGCATGCCTGGAGGAGAGTCACTGATCCTTCATCGCGAACACGAGCATGGTCTCGCGAACGCGAAGGCTTGGCAACCGATACTCTTCGCGAACGCGATCTGCCAGTGCATAAAACAGAATCAAACGGGACTTAAGCCATTTCTTCAACATTTTCAAGAACCAAACGGTTAGAGGCGATTTTCAAGAGTTATTTTCTTCTCCAAAATGTTGGTAGGTGATTCTAAACTATTTTCTTTCAATTACCTATTTCATTTCATAAATTATCAACCTAAACTTTAGAGTTTTCATGGTAGAATTAGGGGTTTGGGTAGAAACTAGGGCTCGGGGGTGAATTTAGACCTCAATTTGAGGCCGGATTCCAAAATAAATTATATATTCGGGTTCGGGGGTGAATGGTTAAATGGACTTTGGTCCGAACCTCAGGTTTTGACCAAGCAGGCCCGGGGTCGATTTTTGACTTTTTGGAGGAAAATTTGGGAAATTTAATTTATGCAATATAGTTGATTCCTTTAGCAATATTTGATATTATTGAGTCATTTTTGAATAGATACG
>AWOL01S0069581.1:515-12106 GCA_000715115.1 Nicotiana otophora | reverse complement strand
TGCTTTGATTTGTTTCCTATAAAGGTAGTGCAGTATACGAGGCATATAGCCCAAGAGACTAGTGGCGAGGTAGTATATGGCATGAGAAGGCAAACAACTATTCTTTGAACGCTTGACTAGAGATTAAGTAGTTCAGATATTTGGCCTATGGAAAATTTCAATCATGATCAAGAGTTGGAGAAATTTTCATGGCGCCATTTATATATAGTATTATAGCTATTTGATAATGCCAGTTATTAGACGCCAAATTACGCTAGTTATTAAATTCAAATAAGTTACCTTTTTGGTTATGTTGTTGACACTTTAAAATTATGAAATAGTAGATTTTGCTGTGTATTTAATTAAGTGTAATAAGTTTTTTAAGATTGAATCTTTTTCTTATTATAATTAAATTTCAATATGGATAATGTGCATTACATGTTATGAAAATAACCTTTCTTGAGAATTTGGTGAGAAACAGAGTTGATTTGACGTGATTCGGACGTCCAGTTGAGAAGATAGGAATTTTAAAGTGTTCTTGAGAATTTCATTTGATTTGGTGCTAAATTCGTAGTTCTAGGTATTATTTTGGCAATTTGATCGCGCGAGCAAGTTCGTATGATGTTCTTAGACTTGTGTGCATGTTTGGTTTGGAGCCCCGAGGGCTCGGGTGAGTTCCGGATAGGCCACCGGATGTTTGGACTTTGGAAAATCTAGTTTTCTGCAGATTCTAGTATTCTGGCATGTCCTTCTTCGCGTCCGCGAAGGTACTCTCGTGAACGCGAAGAGTAAACTGATCAGCTGGAATTGTTTTCTTCGTGAACGCGAAGGCTTGGTCACGAACGCGAAGCGATTGGGGCGTTACCCTTTGTGAACGCGACCAGCTCCTCGTGAACGCGTAGTGTTAGGCATGCCTGGAGGAGAGTCACTGATCCTTCATCGCGAACACGAGCATGGTCTCGCGAACGCGAAGGCTTGGCAACCGATACTCTTCGCGAACGCGATCTGCCAGTGCATAAAACAGAATCAAACGGGACTTAAGCCATTTCTTCAACATTTTCAAGAACCAAACGGTTAGAGGCGATTTTCAAGAGTTATTTTCTTCTCCAAAATGTTGGTAGGTGATTCTAAACTATTTTCTTTCAATTACCTATTTCATTTCATAAATTATCAACCTAAACTTTAGAGTTTTCATGGTAGAATTAGGGGTTTGGGTAGAAACTAGGGCTCGGGGGTGAATTTAGACCTCAATTTGAGGCCGGATTCCAAAATAAATTATATATTCGGGTTCGGGGGTGAATGGTTAAATGGACTTTGGTCCGAACCTCAGGTTTTGACCAAGCAGGCCCGGGGTCGATTTTTGACTTTTTGGAGGAAAATTTGGGAAATTTAATTTATGCAATATAGTTGATTCCTTTAGCAATATTTGATATTATTGAGTCATTTTTGAATAGATACGTGTGATTTGAAGGTGAATTCTAGAGGAAAAGTTGTGATTGAGAATTAAGTGGCATTCGGAGCAAGGTATGTGTTGTGTCTAACCCTGACTTGAGGGAATTAGGAACCTTAGATTATTTGCTATGTGAAATTTATGTGAGCGGTGTATATGTGAGGTGACGAGTACTTATGCGCCGCCAAATTACCCATTTTTCCCTGTTTTCTCCCGTTTTTCTTATATTGTCTCTTTCCTATGCCTAATTGTTACGTGTTTAGACTAGTGTTGTTAGATTGATCGTTCTTATCGTATTTACGAATTCTCTGGTGATAATTGAGTATTTATTTCACAAATATGAGATTGATATTGTGGAACCAAATGTTGGAGTAAGGCTTGTACTTGTTATTCTATCTCCCTGTTGTTATTTATGCATTGTATTATAGTAAGGGAGAGTGTTAATGCACGAAGGGTGATGCCGTGCCATATTGTGAGTGTTAATGCACGAAGGGTGATGTCGTACCATATTGTGAGTGTTAATGCACGAATGGTGATGTCGTGCCATATTGTGAGTGTTAATGCACGAAGGGTGATGTCGTGCCATATTATGAGAGTTAATGCACGAAGGGTGATGTCGTGTCGTTTCTATTGATTTTATGGTGAGGTTGAGAGTAAAAGCACGAAGGGTGATGCCGTGCATATTTTCTTTACTGTATTTGTGCTCCTGTTGAATCATAATATATTGGTTGTTCCAGTTCTCATTCTGCTGTAGCTCTTTATTTTGTATTTCCCCCAGCATGTTTCCCCCTTCGGATAATTCTTGTCTAGCTCTTCATTACTATTATTTGTATATACACTATTAAATTGTACAGGTTGATTTGTAGGTGCCTTGCCTTAGCCTCGTCACTACTTCGTCGAGGTTAGGCTCGACACTTACCAGTACATGGGGTCGGCTGAACTAATACTGCACTCTGCACTTTCTGTGCAGATTTTGGTACCGGCTCAGGTTGATCAAGATTTTAGCTGTTGGACCCTCTATCCGGAGATTCAAGGTAGATCTGTCGGCGTTCACAGACCTTGAAGTTCTCGTCTATCCTCATGTTTTACCGTTTCTTTCATTCAGATAGTTGTATTTATTTCAGACTATTACTTGTAGTAAATTCTAGAATGCTTGTGAATTGTGACTCCAGATCCGGGTGGTAGTAATTAATACAATTATTATATTATTTTGTACTTATTATATTTCATCTTAGCTAATTATTGTTATTTACTAAATAAAAATAAATATTTTATTTAATGATTCTCTAACGTTGGCTTGCCGAGTAAGTAAAATATTATGCGCTATCACGGTCCCGACGGTGGGAATTCCGGGTCATGACAGTTGGTATCAGAGCACTAGGTTGCCTAGGTCTCACGATTCATGAGCAAGCTTAGTAGAGTCTGGAGGATCGGTACGGAGACGCCTGTGCTTATCTTCCAGAGGCTATGAAGTTTAGGAACAAATTTCACTTCTATTCTCCTATGTCGTGCGGTATTGTTTACTAAATACTAATTGAACGCTTCTACTCTTATTCTCTCGAAGATGGCGAGAACACGTACAACTTTTTCATTTGAGCAGTATCCAAGGCCTCCAGTGGAAGCTCCTACAAGGGGCAGAGGTCGAGGTCGTGCCAGAGGCAGGGGTAGGGGCAGGGCTCAACCCTGAGCCCGAGCAGTATCCCCAACAGTGGAGCCTCAGATAGAGCTTGACGAGGAGGTTTCAGCCCAAACTGTTCCTGCCGGACCATCTCAGGTTCCGGAGGGGTTCATTGCCACCCAGTACTTCAGGACACTTTGGTCCGTTTGGTGGGCCTTATGAAGAGTGTGGCCCAGACTGGCGTATTTCCCATGGCACCAACAGTCTCTCAGGCTGGAGGAGGAGTCCAAACTCCCACTAATCCCGCTCCGGAACAGATAACTCCCCAATATCAGGCTCCAACGGCACCGTCAGTCAGAGTAGTTCAGCCGGTTGTTGCGGCACAGGTCGGAGATGGGCCAACTAAGTATTCTGAGGCTTTGTGGAGGTTGGACAGGTTTACCAAGCTCTTCCCAGTTCACTTCAGTGGTACTCCTTAAGAGGATACCCAGGAGTATCTCGACAGCTGTCACGAGGTTCTACGGAACATAGGTATATTAGAGACCAATGGGGACGACTTTGCTGCATTTCAGATGACTGGTTTCGCCAAGAAATGGTGGAGAGATTATTTGTTGACCAGACCAGCTAGGTTGCCTGCTCTTACTTGGGATCAGTTCTCTCAGCTCTTCCTAGAGAAGTTTCTGCCGATCATATTGAGAGAGGAGTGTCGCCGTCAGTTTGAGCGTCTCCAACAGGGCAGTATGACTGTTACTCAATATGACACCCGTTTTGTAGATTTGGCCCGTCATGCTATTCTTCTGCTTCCCACCGAGAGAGAGAGGGAGAGAGAGAGAGATAAAGTGAGGAGGTTTATTGATGGACTTTCCCAGCCTATCAGATTGCAGATGGTTAAGGAGATTGGGAGTGAGATTTCTTTTCAGGCGGTTGTTAATGTCACCAGATGAGTCGAGATGGTTCTTGCTCAGGGAGGTCAGGGGCCTGACAAGAGACCTCATTATTCCGGTGAGTTCAGCGGTGCCTCCTCTAGAGGCAGGGGTACTTCTGGTAGAGGCCATCCACCCAGGCCATTTTATTCAGCACTCCAGGCGTCCCAATGTGCCTCAGGTAGTCGTGGCCCTCAGATGCATTATTCCGACCAGCTAGCCTACAGTGTACCACCAGCTCCTATTAGTGCACCTCCACTGAAGAGTTTTCAAGGTGGTTACTCAGGTCGACAGGGTCAGTTTCAGGGTCAGCAGTCACCGCAATCGAGGTTATGTTATACTTGTGGTGATCCGAGGCACATTGCTAGATTTTTCCCTCGGGCAACGGGCAACTCACAGCATCAGAGTTCTCGTGCCATGGTTCTGGCACCAGTTGCTGCACCACCTGCTCAGCCAGCTAGAGGTAGGGGTCAGGTAGCTAGAGGTAGAGGCCAGACTGTTAGAGGTGGAGGCCAGGCCATGAGAGGTGGAGACCAGCCAGCTAGAGGCCGTCCCAGGGACGTAGTTTAGAGTGGTGGGGCCCAGCCCCAGTGTTATGCTTTCCCATCCAGGCCTGGGGCTGAGTCTTTTGACGTTGTTATCACAGGTACTGTTTCAGTTTGCAGTAGAGATGCTTTAGTACTATTTGGTCTGGCGTCTACTTAATCCTATGTGTCATCTTATTTTGCTTCATATTTGGTTGTTCCTCGTGATTCTCTGAGAGCTCCTGTGTATGTATCCACACCAGTGGGGGATGCTATTATTGTAGATTGTGTTTATCATTTATGTGTGGTCACCATTGAGAGTCTTGAGACTCGTGTAGATCTTCTACTTCTCGATATGGTTGATTTTGATATCATACTGTGTATGGATTGGCTGTAACCTTATCATGCTATATTAGATTGTCACGCCAAGACGGTGACCTTATATTTGCATGGGTTGCCTCGATTAGAGTAGAGAGGTACTCTTGGCCATTCTACCAGCAGGGTTATCTTTTATATGAAGGCTCAGCATATTGTTGAGAAAGGTTGTCTAGCTTATATGGCTTATGTCCGCGATTCTAGTGCGGAGGTTCCTTCCATGGATTCAGTGCCAGTTGTTCGTGAGTTTCCAGGGGTGTTTCCTGCAGACCTGCCGGGGATGCCACCCGACAGGGATATTGATTTCTGCATTCATTTGGCTCCGGGCACTCAACCCATTTCCATTCCGCCATACCGCATGGACCTGCTAAAGTTGAAAGAATTGAAGGAACAATTGCAAGATTTTCTTGATAAGGGATTCATTAGACCTAGTGTCTCGCCCTGGGGTGCACCTGTGTTGTTTGTGAATAAAAAAAATGGATCGATGAGGATGTGCATAGATTATCGGCAGTTGAACAAAGTCACCATCAAGAACAAGTATCCATTCCTGAGGATTGATGATTTATTTGATCAGCTTCAAGGTGCCCAGGTGTTTTCGAAGATTGATTTGAGATCTAGCTACCATCAGCTAAGGATTAGGGCATTCGATGTCCCTAAGACTACTTTTCGGACTCGGTATAGGCATTATGAGTTTCTAGTGATGTCATTTGGGCTGACAAATGCCCCAGCAGCATTCATGCATTTGATGAACCAGGTGTTCAAGCCCTACTGGATTCCTTTGTGATTGTGTTTATTGATGATATCTTGATCTACTCCCACAGCCGAGAGGAGTATAAGCAACACCTTCGGATCATTCTTCAGACTCTGAGAGATAGCCAGTTATATGCTAAGTTCTCAAAATACGAGTTTTGGTTGAGTTCAGTTGATTTCTTGGGTCACGTTATATCAANTGTTTTCGAAGATTGATTTGAGATCTAGCTACCATCAGCTAAGGATTAGGGCATTCGATGTCCCTAAGACTACTTTTCGGACTCGGTATAGGCATTATGAGTTTCTAGTGATGTCATTTGGGCTGACAAATGCCCCAGCAGCATTCATGCATTTGATGAACCAGGTGTTCAAGCCCTACTGGATTCCTTTGTGATTGTGTTTATTGATGATATCTTGATCTACTCCCACAGCCGAGAGGAGTATAAGCAATACCTTCGGATCATTCTTCAGACTCTGAGAGATAGCCGNCGGCAGTTGAACAAAGTCACCATCAAGAACAAGTATCCATTCCTGAGGATTGATGATTTATTTGATCAGCTTCAAGGTGCCCAGGTGTTTTCGAAGATTGATTTGAGATCTAGCTACCATCAGCTAAGGATTAGGGCATTCGATGTCCCTAAGACTACTTTTCGGACTCGGTATAGGCATTATGAGTTTCTAGTGATGTCATTTGGGCTGACAAATGCCCCAGCAGCATTCATGCATTTGATGAACCAGGTGTTCAAGCCCTACTGGATTCCTTTGTGATTGTGTTTATTGATGATATCTTGATCTACTCCCACAGCCGAGAGGAGTATAAGCAACACCTTCGGATCATTCTTCAGACTCTGAGAGATAGCCAGTTATATGCTAAGTTCTCAAAATACGAGTTTTGGTTGAGTTCAGTTGATTTCTTGGGTCACGTTATATCAATAGAGGGTATTCAGGTGGATCCTAAGAAGATTGAGGCAGTTCAGAACTAGCCTAGACCCACATCAGCTACAGAGATCCGTAGTTTCCTGGGTTTGGCTGGCTATTACCGTCAATTTGTGGAGGGGTTTTCATCCATAACAACCCTGTTGACTAGGTTGAGCCAGAAGGGTGCCCGTTCAGATGGTCAAACGAGTGTGAGGCGAGCTTTTAGAACCTCAAGAGAGCTTTGACTACATCACCTGTATTGGTGTTACCCACAGGTCCAGGATCTTATAAAGTATATTGTGACGCATCTCGTATTGGTCTGGGTAGGGTGTTGATACAGGGTGGCAAGGTTATTGCATATGCTTCACGGTAGCTGAAGGTTCACGAGAAGTATTATCCTGTTCATGATCTAGAGCTGGCACCCATTGTTCACGCATTAAAGATTTGGAGGAACTATCTTTACGGCGTGCCATGTGAGGTATTCACGGATCATCAGAGCTTGCAGTATTTGTTCAAGCAAAAGGAACTCAATTTGAGGCAGAGAAGGTGGTTGGAGCTATTAAAAGACTATGATATCACCATATTGTATCATCCCGGGAAGGCCAATGTGGTGGTTGATGCTTTGAGTAGAAAGTCAATTAGTATGGGTAGCCTTACTTATATTCCAGTTGGTGAGAGACCACTTGCATTGGATGTTCAGGCCCTGGCCAACCAGTTCGTAAGGTTGGATGTTTCTGAGCCCAGCCGTGTTATAGCTTGTACAGTTGCTCGGTCTTCTTTGTGTGAGCGCATCAGAGATCAGCAGGATGACGATCCTCATTTACTTGTCCTTAGAGACACAGTGCGACACAGTGGTGCTAAGTAGGTTACTGTTAGAGATGAAGGAGTTTTGAGGAGGCATGGTCGTATTTGTGTGCCTAATGTGGATGGACTTCGTTAGTTGATTCTTGAGGAGGCCCACAGTTCCCGATATTCTATTCATCTGGGCGTCGCCAAGATGTATCAGGACTTGCGGCAGCATTATTGGTGGAGGAGGATAAAGAAAGACATAGTTGCATATGTAGCTCGGTGCCTAAATTGCCGGCAGGTAAAGTGTGAGCATCAGAGACCTGGTGGTTTACTTCAGAGGTTAGAGATTCCTGAGTGGAAGTGGAAGCGTATCACTATGGATTTTGTTATTGGACTCCCACGGACTTAGAGGAAGTTCGATGCCGTTTGGGTCATTGTGGATAGGCTGACCAAGTAAGCACACTTCATTCCTGTGGCAGTTACCTATTCTTCGGAGCGATTGGCAGAGATTTACATTCGTGAGATCGTCCGTATTTACGATGTGCCCGTGTCTATCATTTCTGATCGAGGTACGCAGTTCACCTCGCACTTCTGGAGGGCAGTACATCGTGATTTAGGTATGCGGGTTGAGTTGAGAATAACATTCCATCTTCAGACGGACGGGCAGTCCGAGCGCATTATTCAGAACTTGGAGGATATGCTCCGCGCATGTATTATAGACTTCGGAGGGTAATGGGATCAGTTCTTTCCCCTTACAGAGTTCGCCTACAATAACAACTACTAGTCGAGCATTCAGATGGCTCCCTATGAGGCATTATATGGTAGGCGATTCTGGTCGCCAGTTGGGTGGTTCGAGCCGGGAGAGGCTCGGTTGTTGGGCACAGACTTAGTACAAGATGCTGTGGATAAGGTCAAGATTATTCAGGATCGACTTCGCACTGCTCAGTCCAGGCAGAAGATTTATGCCGACCACAAAGTTCGTGATGTTGCATTCGTGGTCAGGGAGAGAGTGTTGCTTTGGGTATCTCCCATGAACGGTGTAATGAGGTTCGGAAAGAAGGGCAAGTTGAGCCCTAGGTATATCAGACTTTTTGAGATTCTGGAGAGAGTGGGAGAGGTGGCTTACAGGCTTGCGTTGCCACCTAGTGTAGTAGTTGTTCATCCGGTATTCGATATGTCCATGCTTCGAAAGTATCACGACAATCCGTCACATGTGTTAGATTTCAGCTTTGTCCAGTTGGACAAGAATTTGACTTACGAGGAGGAGCCGGTGGCTATTCTAGCCCGGCAAGTTCGCCAGTTGAGATCCAAGAGTTACCTTTCAGTTCAAGTGCAGTGGAGAGCTCAACCTGTTGAGGCAGCTACTTGGGAGTCCGAGTCCGATATGCGGAGTAGCTATCCCCACCTTTTCACCAGCCCAGGTACTTTTCTATGTCCGTTCGAGGACGAACGATTATTTTAGAGGTGGAGAATGTGATGATCCAAAAGGTAATCTTATTTTTAGAACTCGATTCTGTGCTCTTAAGACTTAAAAATATCATTCTTACCCTCCTCGATTTGTGTGCACAATCCGGGTGTGTTTCCAGAAAACTTTTATGTTGAAAATTGATGAAAATACGAATTTTTGCCTTAAAAGTTGATTTTAGTTGACTTCGGTCAACATTTTTGGTAAACGGACCTGGATCTGCATTTTGACGGTCTCGGTGGGTCCGTATCAAATTATGAGACCTAGGTGTATGCCCGAAATCGAATTCGGAGGTCCCTAGCCCGAGTTATGAATTTTTGATAAAAGTTAAAAGTCTGAAAATTATTTGTTTTTAAGAATTGATTGATATTTGGCATTGTTAGTACCAGGTTCGTATTTTGGTTCCGGATCCTGGTATATGTTCATTATAATATTTAAGACTTGTCTGTGAAATTTGGTGAGAAACAGAGTTGATTTGACGTGATTCGGACGTCCAGATGAGAAGATAGGAATTTTAAAGTGTTCTTGAGAATTTCATTTGATTTGGTGCTAAATTCATAGTTCTAGGTGTTATTTTGGCGATTTGATCACGTGAGCAAGTTCGTATGATGTTCTTAGACTTGTGTGCATATTTGGTTTGGAGCCCCGAGGAATCGGGTGAGTTCCGGATAGGCCATGAAATGTTGGACTTTATAAAATCTGATTTTTCTGCAGATTCTGGTGTTCTGGCATGTCCTTCTTCGTGTTTGCGAAGGTACTCTCGCGAACGCGAAGAGTAAACTGATCAGCTAGAATTGTCTTCTTCGCGAACGCGAAGGCTTGGTTGCGAACACGAAGCGATGAGGGCGCTACCCTTCGCGAACGCCACCAGCTCCCCGCGAACGCGTAGTGTTAGGCATACCTGGGGGAGAGTCAGTGATCCTTCATCGCGAACGCGAGCATGGTCTCGCGAACGCGAAGGCCAGGGGGTAACCATCACGGATGCGAGCATGGTCTCGGGAACACGAAGGCTTGGCAGATTATACTCTTCGCGAACGCGATAGTGGCCTCGCGAATGCGATGCACACTGTCGCCCAGTGCATAAAACAGAATCAAACGGGACTTAAGCCATTTCTTCAACATTTTCAAGAACCAAATGGTTAGAGGCGATTTTCAAGAGTTGTTTTTTCCCCAAAATATTGGTAAGTTATTCTAAACCATTTTCTTTCAATTACCCATTTTATTTCATAAATTATCAATCTAAAATCTAGAGTTTTCATGGTAGAATTAGTGGTTTGGGTAGAAACTAGGGATTTCGGAAATTCTGGGATTTAGACCTCAATTTGAGGTCGGATTCCAAAACCAATTATATATTCGAGCTCGGGGGTGAATGGGTAAATGAATTTTGGTCCGAACCTCGGGTTTTGACCAAGTGGGCCTAGGGTCGATTTTTGACTTTTTGGAGGAAAATTTGGGAAATTTAATTTATGCAATATAATTGATTCCTTTAGCAATATTTGTTATTATTGAGTCATTTTGAATAGATACGTGTGGTTTGGAAGTGAATTCTAGAGGAAAAGTTGTGATTGAGAATTAAGTGGCTTTCTGAGCAAGGTAAGTGCTGTGTCTAACCCTGACTTGAGGTAATTATGAACCTCAGATTATTTGCTATGTGAAATTTATGTGAGCGGCGTATATGTGAGGTGATGAGTACATATGCGCTGCCAATTTACATGTTTTTCCCCGTTTTCTCTCGTTTTTCTTATATTGTCTCTTTCCTATGCCTAATTGTTACGTGTTTAGACTAGTGTTGTTAAATTGATCATTTTTATCATGTTTACGGATTCTCTAGTGATAATTGAGTATTTATTTCAAAAAAAATGAGATTTATATTGTGGAACCAAATGTTGGAGTATGGCTTGTACTTGTTATTCTATCTCCCTGTTGTTATTTATGCATTGCATTATGGTAAGGGAGAGTGTTAATGCACGAAGGGTGATGTCGTGCCATATTGTGAGTGTTAATGCATGAAGGGTGATGTCGTGCCATATTATGAGTGTTAATGCACGGAGGGTGATGCCGTGCCATATTATGAGAGTTAATGCACGAAGGGTGATGTCGTGCCGTTTCTATTGATTTTATGGTGTGTTTGAGAGTAAAAGCACGAATGGTGATGTCGTGAATTTTTTCTTTACTGTATTTGTGCTCATGTTGAATCATAGTATATTGGTTGTTCCAGTTCTCATTCTGCTGTAGCTCTTTATTTTGTATTTTCCTCAGTATGTTTCCCCCTCCGGATAATTCTTGTCTAGCTCTTCATTACTATTATTTGTATATACACTATTAAATTGTACAGGTTGATTTGTAGGTGCCTTGACTTAGCCTCGTCACTACTTCGTCGAGGTTAGGCTCGACACTTACCAGTACATGGGGTCGGTTGTACCGATACTGCTCTCTGCACTTTCTGTGCAGATTTTAGCTGTTGGACCCCCTATCCGGATACTCAAGGTAGATCTGTCGGCGTTCACAGACCTTGAAGTTCTTATCTATCCTCATGTTTACTGTTTCTTTCATTCAGACAGTTGTATTTCTTTCAGACTATTACTTGTAGTAAATTCTAGAATGCTCGTGAATTGTGACTCCAAATCCGGGTGGTAGTAATTAATACAGTTTTATATTATTCCGCACTTATTATATTTCATCTTAGCTAATTATTGTTATTTACTTAATGGAAATAAGAATTTGGTTTAATGATTCTCTAACGTTTCTTGCCGAGTAAGTGAAATGTTAGACGTCATTATGGGCCCGACGGTGAAAATTC
>AWOL01S0069570.1:0-70602 GCA_000715115.1 Nicotiana otophora | reverse complement strand
TATATATATATATATATACACTTTGCAATGTAGTTAAGCCAAATAGCAAGCTAAAAATAAATCACTTGGCAATTTTATGATAAAACTATTACTTAAGACTTAGAGAAAGGAAACAAGTTTACTCACAAAAAAATCTAAGAAAATCATTTTAAAATATAGAGATAAGAATATTTGAGATGAGAAAGTATCTTTTGAATTATGATGAGAAAATTCATACAATGGATAATACATAACTAAAATCATAATAGATAAAGTCAAAAATAAAAATTTATAATACAATGAAAGAATTTCAAATATTAAATTAATATAAAATTTTAATAATGAAATCATTTTGAGCTATAGAAGCAAAGTGTAACAATCAATTAAATTTCAGGAGTAAGAAATTCATATTTATCTATGTTTTTATAAGGAGGTAATAAGCAAGAATATTAAGTCTAAAAATAAATTAATAAAAACTCACATGACAATACAACAATATTGAGCGACAAATAAAGCAATAACGATAATATACCAACGCATGACGTATCATACAAATATACCAATAATTAAAAAACCGATAGCTTTAAACCAAAACAAGAACTTCAGTTTATACTTTGGATGATTCAAAATCACAATTTAGTATTAAATAAATATTATTTTAATTATATATATAGTAGAATGCTAAGAAAAAAATAATTAAAATATCACAATAGAAAAATATACAAAAGGCGGATATAAATAGAGTGAGGATATCTATGATTTGATTTGATCTTAAAATAAAATAAAGTAACTAGAGAATACTTAAAAATACTATTGATAAATTTAGACTATTTTAAGAACAGTGATCAATTAAATTTCAGCAGTAAGATAAATATATTTCTATTTACATTATAAATAAAAATAATAAACAAGAATACTAAGTCAAGTGGCAAGTTAATAAAAAATTACATCACAATGTAATAATTCTAAGTATGAATATTGCAATAATGATAAACAATGAACTAAAAGGAGGAATTATTTTTAAAAACATAAATAGGTTGTAAACATATAGAAGGATAAGTCTTATTTAAATTTGAGATGAGAAAGCAAAAAGTCATACATGCAATGGACAATACTACGTAACTAAAATTTCAGCAGATAAAGTAAAAACTATCCGATAATAAAAAAACTTCAAGTAAAAAAATAAATACTAAATAAAATATAGGAATTAAATAAATTTTAAAATCAAATTTTAAATTTTATGTTGCAAGTGAGTTAAATTCTTATTACATATAATACAAAAGTTTTAATATTCAAAATATTCGTAGACTTTTTAACTTGATAGTAAAGGTATTCAAGTTCGTAATTTCGTATTGAATATTGATATTGTCTAAATTATAGATGAAACAGTAAATGAGGATAACCAATCAATTAAAAATTGTACAAAGTGATGGATAGAGATAATGTGTGGATATTTATAATTTGAATTAGTTTAAAAATAAATAATAAGTTTAAATGTAATATTGATACATTTAGACAAACGGAATAAATTCTTCAAGAAAAAAACTTTAGGAGTAAGAAAAAAAATATATATATATATACACACACATTATATTACAAAAAGAGCAATTGACAAAAAAATAAGTCAAGTGACGAGCTAATAAAATATTATATAGCAAACAAAATAATATTAAATATAGTAGATTATGTAATAAAGAAAAATGAAGAACTAAAAAAATGATTTGATAATTGTAAGAATCTTTTTGTCACGACCTGGAATTTCCACCTTCGGGACCGTGATGGCGTCTAACATTTCACTTGCAAGGCAAGCCAAAGTTAGAATATAATTAGCCATTTTTAATAAAATTTAAAATTAATTAATAACAAGAAAATAAATGCGAAAATAAAGTCTAAAATAAAGTAAATATTCCATAATAATCGCGATACCAAAATACCATCCCAGAACTGGAGTCACAAGTGCACGAGCTTCTAGAATAATACAAATAAAGGTCTGAATAAAATTCAAGCTGTTTGAAGTATAATACACAGCCGAGATAAGATAGAAGGTGACTTCAGAATTGCAAACATTGTGCAGTTCTACCTCAAGTCTCCACTGGTAGCTGTATCCGAGCAAATCTACAGTACGCTGCTGGGACCGACTCTGAAATCTGCAGAAGAAATGCAGTCAGTACAACCAACCCCATATACTGGTAAGTGCCGAGCCTAACCTCGACGAAGTAGTGACGAGGCTAAGGAAGGTCTCTTACATTAACCTGTACGCAATAATAATATAAATAAATCAGGTCACAGTTGAAGCCAACTCGGCAGTCATAACCAATTATTATTTCAATCAGTTTTTATTGCGGTGTGCAACCCGATCCCATAATATATTCATTTCAATCAATTCTGTTGCATCGTGCAACCCGTTCCTCCAATATATTCATTTCAATCAATACTGTTGCGGCGTGCAACCCGTTCCTCCAATATATTTCTTCAATAAATTTCCGTTGGCGCGCAACCCGATCCCCAATATAAACTTTAAATAACTCTGTTGCGCCGTCCAACCCGATCCCCCAATATATTTATTTTCGTTTCCATTGTGGCGTGCAACCCGCTCCTCCAATAATATGATTTACTAATTCTTATAAAGGAAATTACTCCAATAAATGCAACAATTAATATGAAATTATAAGATAACAAGAATATAATAATTATAATTTAATTATGAATAAACAATGACAAGTAGCAATTAATTATGGAAATTAAGGATGTAATAGACATTTTAATAATTAGTATGCTAAACTTCAAGTGGCAATTAAGTCACATAAATCAAATAAGCATGTAGCAATTATAGCATGGATTCAAGGCATGATATTGAGCAAAGAACACGAGAGAAATAATTAATACAATAATTAATTCATGATTTAAAACGATTTATGATTTTTCAAGTAATTATGCAAACAATTAATTTGACGACGTATAGACACTCGTCACCTCGCCTATACGTCGTTCACATGCATTTCACATAACAAATAATTTAAGGGTTATATTCCCTCAAGTCAAGGTTAACCACGACACTTACCTCGCTTTGCTATCAAATTTTAAGAATCCAATAAACCCTTGCCTCGCGAATTCATGTCCGAAATCCTCAAATTTAGTCATAAACAATTCAGTATACTCAGTACAAATCGTAGGAATTTTTCGATAACCCATTCAATTACGAGTCCAACCATACTAGTTCCACTCAAATCCGACTTCGAATCGACATTCAAATCTCAAAAATTTATTTTATGAAATTTCTACCATTTTACCCAAATTTTCATCTCAAAATACTAATTGGATGATGAAAACAATGATATATTCATGTATGTTAACCAAATCTGAGTTAGAATCACTTACCTCGATGAATTTCTTGAAAAACCTATGAAACATCGTCACACACCGAGCTCCCAAAGTCCAAATATGAAATAATACCCAACTCTGCTGAGGCCATATGATATGGTGGAATAGAAATGGGTTGAGTGCCGGGCAACAAATCAATGCCAAAGTCAATATCCCTGTCGGGTGGCATACCAGGAAGATCCGCTGGAAATATATCAGGAAAATCCCTTACTACAGGAACTGACTCCACGGTAGGAGTATCAATACTAACATCTCTCACATAGGCCAAATACGCATCACACCCCTTCTCAACCATTCGTTGAGCCTTAAGAAATGAAACAACCCTGCTGGGAACATGATCCAAGGTACCTCTCCACTCTAGTTGCGGTAGACCTGGCATATCCAACGTCACCGTCTTGGCGTAACAATCAAGGATAGCGTGATAGGCCAACAACCAGTCCATGCCCAAAATAATATCAAAATCCACCATACTGAGCAATAATAAATCAGCTCTAGTCTCAAAACCACTAATAACAATTAAACACGACCGATACACGCGGTCCCCAATAATAGATTCACCCACGGGTATAGATACGTAAACAGAAGAACTCAAGGAATCACGGGATACGCCCAAATACGGGGCAAAATAAGATGACACATAAGAATAAATGGAGAATGGATCAAATAAGACTGATGGATCTCTACGACAGACCAGAATAATACCTATGATAACAGAATCAGATGCAACAGCCTCTGTCCTGGTAGGAAGGGCATAATATCTGGCCTAGCCTCCCCCTTTAGAGCGACCTCTACCTGTCCGACCTCTACCTCTAGCTGGCTGTGCAGGTGGAGTGGCAATTGGTGCAGTAATCATGGCCTGAGCCTGAAGGCCCTGTGGAATAGGTAGGGCCTGAGAAATCTGTGGAGGTGTACCCTCCTAAGTCCGGGGCGATCCCTCATGATATGACGAGTGTCACCACACTCAAAACAAGCCCTCGGAGGACGTGGCTGCTGGGACTGGCTCGAGCCTGTTCGACTAGACTGCTCGCTGAAAGCACCCCGTACAGGAGGTACAGTAGACACTGGTGGTGCATAGTATGGAACCTGAGGTATGGGAGTAGCCGGAATACCACTGGAAGCTGGAAGTGCTGAATGAATAGGACAGCTCACATAACCTCTACCATGACGGGCTGCAGCTAAGGCACGAGAATTATTATATGTGCTAGAATCTCAGGGTCTCTTAGCTTCCCTCTCTTCCCTCTCCCGAGTCCGCATACCTTCCAATCTCTTAGCAATTGACACCACCTGTTGGTATGTGATGTCCATCTCTAGCTCTCGGGACATACTGAATCTGATACTAGGGTGGAGACCCTCAATAAATCTTCGAACCCGCTCTCGAACAGTAGCAACTAAGGCTGGTGCATGCCTATCCAAATCACTGAATCAGACCGCATATTCCGACACGGTCATAGAACCCTGGTGCAACTGCTCAAACTCTGCACGCCATGAATCTCTAAGACTCTGAGGTACATACTCCCTTAAGAAAATATCTGAAAATTGAGTCCAAGTGAGTGAAGCTGCCTCAATCGGACTATCCACCTCACATGCCCGCCACCACTGGTAGGCTGCTCCTATAAGCTGGAATACCGTGAAAGAAACCCTACTGGAATCCACAATACCCATAGTATGAAGGATACGGTGACATTCATCCAGAAAACCTTGAGCATCCTCTGAAGCTAAACCGCTGAAAGTGGGAGGGTGGTACTTCTTGTAACTCTCGATCCTGAGCTGCTCCCCCTCTCAAACTGTTGTCCTAACCTCAGGCCGAACTGGGACAACTGGATGCACTGGTATAATCTTTGGGGCATGGTCAACTTGGGTCCTGGCTCGGGAGTAGGGGTGGCGGGAGTCTGTGCTCCTCCCCCGGCCTGAGATGTGGCAGGAGCAAGTGGAATTAATCCTGCCTGAGCTAGAGTGCCAAACATGCTCAAAAACTGGGCAAGGGTCTCCTGAAGTGCAGGAGTAGTAACATGCCTCTCAGGTGCCTGCTCTCCAACTGGAGCTACTTGTGGCTCTGGTGCAACAGCTCGTGCAGGTGCTCTAGCTGTACCGCATGGTCTTCCTCGTCCTCTGCCCCGACCTCGGCCTCTTGTGGCTCTAACAGGGGGCGCGGGTGTCTGATCATCAGATCTAGTTGTGCGTGTCCTCACCATCTAACAGGGGGCGAGGGTGTTTAGAACTTTGAAGTCAACAGTGCGCACGATAAGGAATCAAAGAAGCAAATATTTTCCTAACAGTTCCATAGCCTCCCGAAGATAAGTACATATGTCTCCGTACCGATCCGCGGGACTCTACTAAACCTTCTTGTGACTCATAAAACCTGCTGAGGCCATATGATATGGTGGAATAGAAATGGGTTGAGTGCCGGTAACAAATCAATGCCAAAGTCAATATCCCTATCGGGTGGCATACCCAGAAGATCCGTTGGAAATACATCAGGAAAATCCCTTACTACAGGAACTGACTCCACGGTAGGAGTATCAATACTAATATCTCTCACATAGGCCAAATACGCATCACACCCCTTCTCAAAACATTCCACAAAACAGAGAAACAACAGATTGAGGAATTTAATGGAAGCATGCCATTAAGAATAACAATAAAATAGAGAGAGAAATAGACGTGAGTGTGCAAAACCTTTGATTAACTTTTCTTGCAATCAAATATAGAAGGATCCGGCGATGAAAATTTGAAGTAACAACAGCTAAGAGGCAGGAACCACAAACCAAATTGGAACCACAGACCTCGGACGGAAACCCTGATCAAATACCTCAAACTAACTCCATCTTTGAAATCAAAATCAAAAGAAGAAACTAAAGTATTTTTGTATTTTTTGATTGTGAAGCTTAATAGAACTGATTTGTTTCTTTTTATATCGAAACTAGAATACTAAATCAAAAGAGGAAAGCAAACCCTAGAACTCCATTTTTTCTCTCAAAAATTCTGTCTCTCCCCCCTCTAAAAATTTGAAAATCCTCCTTATATATCCCATTCTCGAACCTTCTCTCCTCTTTTTCCAAGAATCCTAAAATCACATAAACCACCTATCTCGAACGAACTCAGGACAAATGGAGGGCGAGGATTGATTTGCAATCAATCCACGGTCCCCATTTATCCGAAATCGCCCGCACAAAATCAAAGAAAACGCGTGAGGTAAGGGGGGAGGGGGAATATTTGGTTGTCAGAAGTTGTTATGGATTGGGTGATGTGGATGAGGGATAGATAAGTGGACCATAGAGGACTCGGACGAGTTGACTCCTCCGAGTTTGGGTTGAGTCGCGGCGGAAGAGGGTTTGGAGGAGTGGTGCGGCTGTGGGAATTTGGGGCTAAGGTTTGGGATGTTAGGGATTAGGTTAAAATTTGGTTTATATCTGGGGTAAAGGGAATTAATTGGGGCTGTTGGATCAAAGAAGGTGAACGACTGAGATCTAAGTCCAAAGATGGGATGGGTCGGAAAGGTTAAGTAGATATGGGTAATGGACTGCCAATTTTGGGCCTCCTCTTGCCCGAATTGGGCCAACCTTTGTCCAAAAATGGCCCTCTCTTGGATTTACTTTTGATTTTGAATCAAGACCAATGTCCAACTTAAAATTAATTTGCTTTTCCCTAAAAAATAAGAAGAAAAAAAAATACAACTATTACTGATTCAATAAGTAAATAATTCTAATTCAAAACACTAGGATTATATATTGAGGTAACAAATAAGACTATATTTTGTATCTTTTCAAAAATTAAACTAAAGCAAAAACAAAGAAAAATATGTTAAACTATAATATAACTAAAATAATACTAATGACCTTAAGTGAAAAAAATAAATAAAAATGCATAATAAGATGACATTATTTTTGTGATTTTCAAATTTTTATGTTTTTAAACTAGAATTAAAAAGAATGACAGAGTGAAATCCTATTGAAATAAACTAAAATAAATATTTTAAAATACTAAAAATATTAAAAATAATTTTAATGTGTGGGTCAAAAATTTCGTGCTTGCACTGGGTTTCTACCTCTAGAACGCCTTCTACCTGCCTGTCCTTCACCCCTAACTGGTCGTGTGAGTGGTGTAGTAACTGCAATGCGGCATGCCTGAGTGCTTTGATGAAATATGTCTCTCCCAAGTTTGGGACAATTTTCTCATTATGTGCCTAGTATCACTGTATTCATACAACCCCTTTGCAGGTTTGACAGCTCATATTGAGTCTGTGCCAGATAACTGGAATAACCATTATAGGAAACTCATGTCGGTGGTGCATTAAAAGAACTTACTGGAGCACCCCTAGTAATCCAATGAGCGGACTGGGCTGGCCGACTGCCCGAGCCCCCGCCATAATGATTTATACTCGTAGAGTAGAATCCACTGAATCCCCCAGAACCTCGAGACGTCTTGGTCTCCTTAGTTTCCTTTTCCCCCACCCGAACACGTTCTAATATCTTGGCAATTTCTACCACTAGCGAAAATAAAGTATCAGCATGTAGCTCCCAAGTCGTACAAAATTGTACGATCATAATTGAGTCCTTTAATGAGTCTGTGGACTCGCTCTATGGCTGTAGGAAGCAAAGTAGGAATATGGCGGGCTAATTTATTGAACATGATGGCATATTCTGACACCATCATGGTGACCTGACGCAATCGTTCAAACCCTATGCGCCATGCATTACGGAGAGTCCGGGATACCAACTCTTTCAAAAGCATTTCTGAGAACTGAGCCAAGTGGGCGGTATTGTATTGGCTGGTCTGCCCTCTTCATAGGCTTGCCACGAACACCTGTGGAGAATTATCTCTCCCAAGGCCAATTTCTTCTTTTGTTATGCTGACGAACACTGCTGAGCTGACCCATTTCTTAACATACTCTTCGATTCTCTTTGGGGTAACCCTTACCCCTATTTATACACAACGATCATAAAAGTAGAGCTCCATACAGACAAATCTTGGCACGAACCACATAGTCTAGAATCTCGTCAACCACTGTACTTCCTCCGAAGCACCCCAAAATCTGGAACTGTGATGTCCACGCTAAGTAGACCTTATGTAAATTTAAAATTGTTTCTCTAACTCCTTTGGTACTGAAGTATAGGATTATTAAGGAGGCGGACATACTGCAAGTCCCAACCTTACCCTCTACAAAATCTCAAGCCTTAAACATATGTACATTTTGAGGAACCTTTCAGTACCACATATATATATTTCAGGCCAAACCTGATATAACACATGACCCCGCAATCCATCCATTGATAGTGGACTTCCCCACTTGGCGCGAAGTCATAGGTCACAATGTACGATGATCCACAATATTAACCTTCACAACTCGTATAAATCAACCAGATGACAAGGTCCGTTGACCCCCACATGATTCACTGGATAATATCTCAATACGTCCGAATCTTTAATCGGAAACACACGTTGAGGCAATGTTTGAGTATCTCTGGATCCTTCGTAGTCCATCTGCGATATCATGAACCGTCGACGCATAACTGATACCGAGTGAGTAATGTCATATACGAGTGGATACGAAGGAATATGAGATATATGTTTCAAGTTAAATCAATGTCGCACGATAAGGAATGAAAGAAGTGAAATTATTCCTAAACTCTGTAGCTTCTGGAAGATAAGTATAGAAGTCTTTGTACCGATCCTTCAGACTCTACTAAGCTTGCTCGTGACAAGTGAGACCTATGTAATCTAGTGATCTGATACCAACTGTCACGACCCAAAATTCCCACCTTCGGGACCGTGATGGCGCCTAACATTTCACTTGTAAGGCAAACCAACGTTAAAATATAATTAGCCATTTTTAACAAAATTTTAAATTATTTAATAATAAGAAAACAAAAGCGAAAATAAAGTCTGAAATAAAGTGAATATTTCATAATAATCGCGATACCTAAATACCATCCCAGAACTGGAGTCATAAGTGCACGAGCTTTTAGAATAATACAAATAAAGGTCTGAATAAAATTCAAGATGTTTGAAATATAATACACAGCTGAGATAAAATAGAAGGTGACTTCAGAACTGCAAACGCTGTGCAGTTATACCTCAAGTCTCCACTGGTAACTGTATTCGAGCAAATCTACAGTACGCTGCTGGGACCAACTCTGAAATCTGCACAAGAAGTGCAGAGTGTAGTATCAGTACAACCAACCCCATGTATTGGTAAGTGCCGAGCCTAACCTCGACGAAGTAGTGACGAGGCTAAGGAAGGTCTCTTACATTAACCTGTACGCAATAATAATAATAATATAAATTAATCAGGTAACTCGTTTTAACAGTTGAAGCCAACTCGGCAACCATAACCAAATATTATTTCAATCAGTTTCCGTTGTGGCGTGCAACCCGATCCCACAATATATTTATTTCAATCAATTCTGTTGCGGTGTGCAACCCGTTCCTCCAATATATTTTCTCAATAAATTTTTGTTGTGGCGTGCAACCTGATCCCCCAATATAAACTTTAAATAACTCTGTTGCGGCCTGCAACCCGATCCCCCAATATAGTTATTTTCGTTTTCATTGCGGCATACAACCCGCTCCTCCAATAATATGATTTACCAATTCTTATAAAAGAAATTATTCCAATAAATGCAACAATTAATATAAAATTATAAGACAACAATCATACAATAAATATAATTTAATTATGAATAAATAATGATAGGTAGCAATTAATTATGGAAATTAAGGATGTAATAGGCATTTTAATAATTAGTATGCTAAACGTCAAGTGGCAATTAAGTCACATAAATCAAATAAGTATGTAGCAATTATAGTATAGATTCAAGGCATGATATTGAGCAAAGAACACGAGAAAAACAATTAATACAATAATTAATTCATGATTTAAAACGATTTATGATTTTTTAAGTAATTATGCAAATAATTAATTTGACGACGTATAGACACTCGTCAACTCGCCTATACGTCGTTCACATGCATTTCACATAACAAATAATTTAAGGTTCTATTCCCTCAAGTCAAGGTTAACCACGACACTTACCTCGCTTTGCTACCAAATTTTAAGAATCCAATAAACCCTTGCCTCGCGAATTCGTGTCCGAAATCCTCAAATCTAGTCATAAATAATTCAATATACTCAATACAAATCGTAGGAATTAATTCCATATGAATTTACTAATTTTTCGAATTAAAATCCAAAATTTATTTAAAAACAAATCAACAGTCGGAACCACGTCTCGAATCCGATGAAACTCACAAAATACGACAACCCATTCAATTACGAATCCAACCATACTAGTTGCACTCAAATTCGACTTCGAATCGACATTCAAATCTCAAAAATTCTTTTTATAAAATTTCTACCATTTTCCCCAAATTTGCATCTCAAAATACTAATTGGATGATGAAAACAATGATATATTCATGTGTGTTAACCAAATCTGAGTTAGAATCACTTACCCCGATGAATTTCTTGAAAAGTTCATGAAATATCGTCACAAACCGAGCTCCCAAAGTCCAAATGTGAAATAATACCCAAATTCTTGATTTTATAATACACAATCTGACCCCTCATTGTGCTGACCGCACCATTTTTGTGCGGTCCGCACATTCCAGGTTCTGCGGTCGCACTCCAAATTGTGCGGCCGCACTTCAACACTCTGCACTACCAGACTTCAGTAGAATGCCCATAACTTTCTGTACAAATGTCCAAATGATTAATGCTATACCTTTCTGGAAACTAGATTCAAAGGGTTACAACTTTTGATTTTTAATCATCTCCAGATTCGCTGTGGATTAAATGATATAAGCCTCCGAAATCGGACTAGCGAACCTGCAGAACCCCTGATGTGCGGCCGCACACAAAAATTATGCGGTCCGCAATTTTCCTCTGGAGTGTGTCCGCACACAAAATTGTGCGGTCCACACTTGTCCTCTGCGATCCGCACTTTTCCTCTGAAGTGCGGCCACACACAAAATTGTGCGGTCCACACTTTTCCTCTGCAGTCCGAACCTTTCCAAAAGTTCCAGAACAACATTAGAGTGCCGAAATGCTCGGACATCTCTCAAAACTCACCCTGAAACTCACCGATCCACTCGAGATCCCGTTGAAATATATCAACAAGTTTCATAACATAACACGGACCTACTCGAGGCCTCAAAACGACATCAAAACGATGAATCGCATCTCAAATCAAAATCTATGAACTTTGAACTTTAAAATTCTATATCTTGTGCCGAAACACATAAAATCAATCCGAAATGATATCAAATTTTATACACAAGTCATAAATAACATAACAGAGCTATTTCAATTTTCAGAATCGGAATCTGACCCCGATATCAAAAATTCAAATCCGTGGTCAACTTTGGAAATATTTAGCCTTTAAATTTCTTGTTTCGGTTAAATGGTCATAACTTGAGTTAGGGACTTCCAAATTAAATTTCAGGCATACACCCAAGTTCCAAATCACGATACGGACCTACTGGAACCGTCATAATACTAATTCAGGTTCGTTTGCTCAAAATATTGACCAAAGTCAACTCAGTTGAGTCTTAAAGCTCTACATATTTTAATTAAATTTTCATATAAACACTTTTCGAAAAGTTATACGGACTGCGCACGCAAGTCGAGGAATGATAAATAGTGCTTTTCGAGATCTTAGAACACAAAATTAGTTATTAAATTTAAAGATGACTTTTTGGGTCATCACACCTTTTCTAATTTCTTAAGATTCTTAGGTATGTTTCATTGGATAACAAGAAGGTAGTTAGAATCTAATTCAAGCAAAATGATATAATGTGCTCAAACAAGTTAGCTCACATAATATGATTAATATTCTTCGTGCATAGCGCGGGTATCAATACTAGTATCCATTAAAAGTTGAATATCACCTTCTGCTTATTTATTTGATTCCGAAAGCTTCTTTTGAAGTATTTAATATATTGTATCAATAATACTTTTCATGGCACTCCATCTATCTTCGAGTGACCTAAATTCACCGCCGGCTTAATGCAGGTTCAATTTTTCTTTTTGTTTTTATTGTAAGCCTTTTACTTTCGTGCTATATTTGTGAAAGATAGAAACTTTAATTAACTGTGTATCTTCTGTAGTTCAAGATAAAGTAATGAAAGTCATATGTTCCTTCTTTCAATTTTCGTCCTCTTTATCTTGAATTCCTTTCTTTGCGTAAGTCAAACATTATATTAACTCTTAATTATTAATGTATTGCAGATAAAGATACAAATTTACACTGATTTATTTATTATTGCTTCGTTTTACCTTCTCTTTTATTGTGGGAAGATAGAAACTTGAAAGGGAACTATCAATCGCTTACTATTCAAAAGATTTTTTGTCATCAAAATACAATTTATTGATGGATAAAATTTCCCGATTGCTTATTCTTCCAAGAATATTTTATGTCATCAAGATAAAATTCCATGATATATGAATAAAATAATAATAGTTAATCGGGCAGGTCATAATAAGTTAAGTTAATAAATGAGCGGGATATTAATTTGCCAAAACTTGAATGGGTTAGACGTGTCATATTTTCATGAGCTAATTTCACCAATATATGCACTGGTAATGAATATTGATTGGCCTGCCAGGATAGTAATAAATCGTTCTCCCATGGTTGCATAAACAAAACTCAATCATGTAACGATGATGGATTTTCCTTAATAAGCGTTGGAGGATACTCATAGGAGAAGAGAATGGTATGTCTAAAAGTCAAACTTTACGCTTATAGAATACAAAATAGTAAGCAAAAAGAATTTAATCTCAAAAGATATCACAAATTAAAATTCATACCGTTCTGTTCCTAATCATGTACTAATAGAATCTAACTTGAGTTAAAAAAGCACATATGTAAAAGAAAAGTTCTACGGAAGAAAGAGGACCTGTAAAAATAATTTCTGGAATTTAGAGAGGTTGAACCATTGATGACCTAAGTGATTATTGATTGGTACATATATAAAGAATTAAAGACTAATTGTAAGCTATCTAGAATTTAAATAGAACATTACAAATTCACATTGAATAACAACATAATACTAAAAAGAATATTCGATTAGGTATTAATGGTTCAACCTCAGTATTATAGTAGCAGTCATCTAAAGTATTTTTTGTATGTTGGTCCAAATTATGGTACAAGCGCTATTTATTTTATAAATTTTTGAGCACAACATAGATTTGCAGAAGATTGATTAGTTATAGCTTTTATGCTGATTAGTTCAAAATTATTTTCTTCTATTATGTTAGTATTAGTATTAAATTCTTCTTAAGTTTTGAAATATTTGTTACAAAGGTGGCAGATGGAATTAATGACTCGCCAACACTTTTAGCTCTAGATATTGACGTGCAAATCCCCGCCTACATTATAGGGCAAAATAAAAAATTGGTTGGTCGACTGAAACTAATTATATTCACTAGCCAAAAAGTGTATATATATATATATATATATATATATATACATATATATATATATTAAACGTATATGAATACACAAATGTACAAAAAATTATATTTTTTTTCCGACCCCAATTTCCCTCCGTAGGATGTCGTGATAGCACCTAGTCTTAGGGACTAGGTAAGCCTAACACTTACTTAATTAATAGCAAAATTCAACCAACAATAGTTGAATATGAAATAGAAATATCTATACAAAACTTACAACTCCAAAACCGATAGTACAAGTCATAAGCTCTACAGAGTTTACTAAACAATTTCTAGATGCAATTGTTTTCGGAATGGAAATAAACAGTACAAAATAAAATTCCAGAAGGTGACTCTGAGGCCTGCGAACGCAACAACAGGTTTACCTTGAGTCTTGATCGGCTATCTAATGATCAACTATCTCCGAAATACCTGGATCTGCACAAAAATATGCAGCAGCGTAGCACGAGTACACCACAACGGTACCAAATAAGTATCAAGACTAACCTCGGTGGAGTAGTGACGAGGGACAGTCAAGACATCTACTGGACTAAACAATCTGAACAAGTATAAATGTAGAACTGACAATGGACAATATCAATATAAGCTAGGCGTGATGACAATAATAAAACATTGCTTGTATTAGGAAACTAAAAGCAACAATTAGCAACGAGGCACAACAGGTAACAATACTGTAGAAAAGCTGAACACAGTCTTAGTCCGGTGAAATCAATTAAAGAAAAACAAGTAACAACTCAATAAGAACAACTGCTTTTACACCACATTTATTCAAGAATTTCTAAGAGGTACCAAACCTCGTAATCACAAATCACGGGTTCCAATTCATGAACCCTAGTCACTTGGCATCTTGTGCCCACATTAAAATTCATAACTAATAAGTGGGGATTTTGACTACTTATTAGCGCCTTTTAACTTTTGTTTTAGTCTAAAAGTATTGAATTGTGCTCCCGGAACTAATGAAATTGTGAAAAAATTACAGAAGTGCTGGAAGTTGGGCTCTTGAGATGAAATCCGACTAAAAAAGGAGCAGTCTAAGCACAAGGCAATAAAGGGGCACATAAGCACAAAATGTGCGGTCCGCACAAGAAATTACAGACCGCAGAATTCCATCTGCGGCTGCAACCAAAGAGAGACAAATCTGCAGGCAATTCTGCAAATTGCGGACCGCACATGAATTGTGCGGCCGCAAAAGCTGGGCTAGGATTCAAGATCAGAGAGTATGCAAATGTTCAAGTCCAGGACCTCATTGAATTGTGGACCGCACAATATTTGTGCGGCCGTAACCCTAACATTACGGACCGTAGAAGATTTTTTTGGGTTCGCAGCTCTAAATCTGCGGACCAAAGAAAAGTTGCTTCACGGCCGTAGTCCAGAATTGTGTGGCTGCAGAACTCCTGTTCCTGTCAGATGAAGAAATATGTGGACCGCACATGGAATTGTGCGGCCGCAGAACCTGCCGAAGGGTATTTTCGTCCGAGAATTTTAGTCTTATATAAATAGACGAGTTTCAAAAAACTAGGTCAAATTTGAACATCAGCAATTACTGTAGCTGTTTTTCTTTGCCATTTTTGAAAGTTTACTTTGCTTTGGTGTATTTTACGATAGATTTTATCATTTTAAGCTTTTATTATGAGTTTAATTAGCTTCTTCATTTTCTTCAAACCCAAGTATGAGTAGCTAGATTTTTTACTAGGATTGTAACCCAACCCTATTGTGTAAACCTTATGAGTATTTCATTTAGTACTTGTTTATGATTGAGTGTTTATTATTTAGCTTAGTTCCTGCTTTAATTTGAGAAATTAATGGTTGCAAACATTAGTTCATGCCTATTTGACTTAGTCTCTTCTTGAGAAAGAGAGACTCAGCCTATGATGACTTTACTAACAAGGAATTGGGTCAATTGAGAGATTGATTTACCCAATTAAAGGGTTCAACCTAGAGATAGTAATAACCCGACTTGAGCTTTTATCAACTGTTTTGTGTGACACCCATTTGTTCTTGAGAAAGCCAAATTGGGCAAAATCACTCTTTGACCGAGAGGTATTGAGTGGGTAATTTAGAGTGGACAACTATAATACACTCTAATCAACAGAACGGGTATTAAGATCTTTATCCCATTAGGCAAACACCTAGGTAATGGTCACAACACTAAATTTTTATCAATTTGGAAAAAAACCCAAAAATAATTATCTCTAGTCTTCTTTCTTTATTTTGCAATCAATAGAGTAAAATTAGAAATAGAAAACCAATCTTTTTATGGAAGTGCAATCTCGATAATTCAATCACGCACATTGAAATATATACCCCTAACTCCCATCTTAGCTCCACGTGGATTTGACCCCGACTCTTAGTTGGGTTTCTATAATTGCAAATGACCGTTCCATACCTCTTTTGAGGTGTGCATTTGGACGCAATCAATTTTTGGCGCCGTTGCCGGGTAGTTAAAAATGGGTTTAGCTATATATTTGGGTGTGTTTTTGGAGTATCTTCTTTTCCTTCCATGTTACTAACTTGTTTGAGAAATCGTAGGTACAACCATGACAAATAATGAGCTCGGAATATTTCTTTTGGGGGATGTGGACGTTGAAGATGACCAAGTGGATGAGGTTCCTCTTGAACCTCAAGCCAATAGAAGAGGCCGAGTGCCTCATAACAATGTGCCCTTTCCACCCCCACCTCCACCACGAGCGACTCTACACCGGGTGTTACCCAATGAAGGATATGCAAGTGCAATAGTCCCTCGCCATATTAGGGTGGGCAACTTTCAAATCACCAACGTGATGCTCACTTTGCTAGAGCAACGAGGTTTCTTAACCGGTGCTCCAAGTCAAAATGCATACAACTATTTGAAGGAGTTTGAGGACACTTGTTGGGGGAACAAACAAACAACTGTCTCCGAGGATATATTGAGGCTAAGGATTTTTACCTTCTCTCTATGGGGGAAAGCTTTAGATTGGTTGGAACGTTTGCCGAACCATTCCATTCACACTTGGGATGAGTTGGCGAAAACGTTTTTTTATAAGTTTTTCTCTCCAGGGCACATGGCTATACTTCGGGATGAGATTTTGGCATTTAAGCAAGAGCCAAATGAACCACTACACGAGATATGGGAACGCTATCGAACAATGGTTAAGGAATGTCCCAATAACGATATGACGGAGAACATGATTCAACAAACTTTCTATCATGGGATTAACACAACCAACCAATGTGTAGTGAATCAACTTGCCGGTGGAAACTTCATGACTACGTCTTATGTAGAGGCGTGTGAGATTTTAGATGAAATGGCGGAAACATCATCGGCATGGCAATCCCGGGCTAATGTTCCACAAGGTGATCCCAACGTAATCCACCTTCACAAAAAGTTGCATGACCATGGACAAGCCATTGCCGAATTGACTACCACCATGAATCAACTAGCAAAGGCTCAACTTCAACAAGTGCAAAATCCTAAGAAAGTCAATGCCATGGAGGGAGTGAACATGATGATGAACAAAAGAAGAACAAAGGGTCCACAGGTGCAACGTCGAGTGGATAATATTGCAAGAGGATAGTAGTTTTGATCGAGCTGATTCTTACTATGACCAAGAAGAGGAGGTGCAATATGTGAACAACTTTCAAAGGCAACGTAACAACTTCCAAGGCCCAAACCAACAACAATGGCGACCTCAAAACAATCAAGGCAATTGGAATTCTAACAACTAAGGAAACTGGAATAGTGGAAACAATCAAGGGTATTGCATAACAACAATCAAGGAAATTGGGGGGCAACAATCAAGACGGATGGAATAATAATCAAGGCAATCGGGGGTTGGGTTTTCAAAGTCCCCCGATGTATCAACAACCGAACAACCTGCCTCTTTATCCTTCCCATGGTCCTAGTTCTTTAACCAATGAGATGTGGCGTATTGAGAACATGTTCAAGCAAATGATGGAAACGAATGTCGATTCGGATTCCCAACTTGCCTCACACAACACATCGATCCACAATTTTGAAGTTCAAGTGGGGCAAATCTCTCAAGCTCTAAATTCTCATCCTAAGGGGGCACTACAAAGTGACACGGTGGTAAATGCAAAGGGTGGGAACAACACGGGGCATGCCACGACCATTACCATAAGAAGTGGAAGAGGTGGAAATGTATCCACCTTAAGTCAAAAGCAAATTGTGGATGATGAGCAAGTGGTACAAGAAGAGGAGGCCCCAAACAATGTGGTGCAACCAAATGATGAAGTTCTGATTGATGTTGATGATAATGTGGAAGAGACTCAAGAGGATGTGAACCCATCTAGGGATCACATTATTGACATACTGGAACCAGTAATGCAAAAGGCTAAGGCACCATTGCCTAAGACTCCACCTCCATATCCTCAAAGACTTTCCAAACAAAATGGCGAGAATCAATTCAAAAAGTTCATTCAAATGATGAAGAGTCTCTCAATCAATGTGCCACTAGTTGAAGCTTTGGAACAAATGCCCGATTATGCAAAGTTTATGAAGGATCTTGTGACAAAGAAGCGGTCAATGAATTTTGAAACTATCAAAGTCACTCATCAAGTGAGTGCAATTATACATTCAATGGATCCTAAGTTGGAAGATCCCGGTGCTTTCACAATTCCTTGTACAATTGGAAGTGCCGAGTTTGCTAAAGCTCTTTGTGATCTTGGGTCAAGTATCAATTTGATGCCCAATTCATTTTTTAAGACCTTGGGAATTGGGAAACCAAGACCCACCTTTATGAGATTGCAAATGGCCGATCGGACCATGAAGAGACCTTTGGGAGTGATATAAGATGCCTTGGTTCGTGTTGATAAATTCATTCTTTCGGCGGATTTTGTCATTCTTGATTGTGAAGTTGATTATGAGGTGCCGATTATTCTTGGAAGACCTTTCCTTGCTACGGGGAAGGCTCTTTGTGATGTTGAAGCTGGAGAACTCACTTTCTGGGTGGGAGATGAAAAAGTGGTATTCCATGTGTGCAAGTCCATGCGACAACCAAATAGCAACAGGGTGTGTTCTTTTGTGGACTTGGTGACTGATGTTATTATTTATGATAAAAGTGCCACAATCAATGTTGGTGATATGTTGGAGGCCGTCTTTCTCAACTTTGATAATGACGAGATGGATGGCTTCATAGAATGTGTGAACTCTTTGCAAGGAATAGGATCGTACAATTACGTACACCGAAAACTATCTTTGGATCTTGAAAATACGAAAACTGCTTCTACAAAGCCTTCCATTGAAGAGAATCCTACCTTGGAGTTGAAGCCATTGCCTCCACATCTTCTGTATGAATTTCTTGACCCTTGTTCTACTTTATCAATTATTCTTTCCTTTTGTTTGACTAACGTGCATGTAGATTCTATATTGACAGTGCTACAAAAGAGGAAGAAGGCTATTGGGTGGACATTGGCGGATATTCGGGGGATAAGCCCCACATTTTGCATCCATAAGATCAACTTGGAGGAAGGTGCAAAAGCATCTATTGAATATCAAATAAGACTCAATGAGGCTATGCAAGAAGTTATCAAAAAGGAGATTATCAAGTGGTTGGATGCCGGGGTTGTCTACCCCATTTCCGATAGTTCGTGGACTTCTCCGGTTCAATGTGTCCTGAAGAAGGGGGGCATGACAGTGGTCATCAATGACAAGAATGAGTTGATTCCTACAAGAACGGTGACCGATTGGAGAGTGTGTATGGACTATCGTATGCTCAACAAAGTCACAAGGAAGGATCATTTTCCACTTCCCTTCATAGACCAAATGCTTGATAGGTTGGCTGACTGTGCTTTCTATTGCTTTCTTGATGGGTATTCGGGCTACAACCAAATTCTTATTGCTATGGAGGATCAAGAGAAAACAACCTTTATATGTCCCTATGGTACTTTCACCTTCAAGCGGATGCCATTTGGTTTGTGCAATGCACCGACGACTTTTCAAAGGTGTGTGATGGCTATCTTCATGGACATGTTGGAGGACTACCTTGAAGTTTTCATGGATGACTTCTCAGAAGTTGGAGATTCTTTTGATGATTGTCTTGCAAATTTAGATAAAGTGATGGCAAGATGTGAAGAAACGAATTTGGTGCTCAATAGGGAGAAGTGTCATTTCATGGTCGAGGAAGGCATTGTCCGTGGCCACAAAATCCCAAAGAATGGAATTGAAGTTAACAAGGCAAAGATAGAGGTGATTTCTAAACTTCCACCTCCAACTTCGGTAAAAGGTGTGCGAAGTTGCTTAGGCCACACGCGGTTTTACTGGTGTTTCATCAAAGATTTCTCTAAGGTGGTGAAACCATTGTACAAGCTTCTTGAGAAAGATGCTAAGTTTAACTTCAATGATGATTCCATGAGAGCCTTTGAATTGTTAAAGTTTAAGTTGACAACCACTCCCATCATCATCGCTCCAAATTGGAGTGTCCCCTTTGAACTCATGTGTGACGCTAGTGACGTAGCGGTTGGGGATGTTTTGGGGAAACGCATCAATAAGATTTTTCATCTGGTCTACTATGCTAGTAAGACCATGAATAGTGCCCAAGTCAACTATACCATTATGGAGAAAGAGCTCCTTGCCATTGTGTTTGCAATTGAGAAGTTTCACCCGTACTTGATGAGTGCGAAAGTTATTGTCCACACGGATCATGCGACACTTCATTATCTTATCAATAAGAAGGATTCCAATGCTCGGTTGATGATATGGGTGCTTTTGTTGCAAGAGTTTGATATATACATCCAGGATATAAAAGGGAGTAAAAATCAAGTGGCAGACCACTTATCTCGTTTGGAGGAGGAGGGGAGGCCACATGATGGCCTTGAAATCAATGACTCCTTCCCTGATGATCAACTCTTGGCTATTTCAATTAATTAGATGCCATGGTTCACGAATCTAGAATATTTCCTCGTGTGTGGAATCTTCCTGGATGAGTTCTCTTCAAACCAAAGAAAGAAGCTCAAATGGGATTGTCAAGGTTATTATTGGGATGAACCATACCTTTTCAGGATTTGCACGAATGTGGTGATTAAAAAATGTGTACCGGAAGAGGAACAAGGTGAAATTCTTGGGGCTTGTCATTCTTCACCATATGGTGGTCACCATGGTGGAGCAAGAACGGCAGCCAAAGTGCTAAGTTGCGGTTTCTATTGGCCCACTCTTTACAAGGATAGTGATGTAGTGAAAAGATGTGATGAATGTCAACGGGCTAGTGGAATCTCAAAAAACAATAAAATGCATCTCACTACCATTTTGGAGATTGATATCTTTGATGTGTGGGGTATTGACTTAATGGGTCCTTTTGTGAGTTCTTGTGGAAACACCTACATCTTGGTCACAGTTGATTATGTGTCTAAATGGGTTGAAGCCGTTTCTCTACCCAACAATGAGGTGAGAAGTGTGGTTGCATTCTTGAAGAAGAATATTTTCACAAGGTTTAGTACTCCGCGAGCTATCATAAGCGATGGGGGTTCACATATTTGCATCAAGGCTTTCGACACTTTACTTAGCAAGTATGGTATTACTTATAAAGTCATGACTCCCTATCATCCATAAGCTACCGGTGAAGTGGAAGTATACAACCGGTAGATAAAGAGTATATTTTCCAAAGCAGTGAATGCTAACCGGGCGGATTGGTCCAAGGAGCTTGATGATGCATTATGGGCTTATCGGACGGCTTACAAAACACCTATTGGAATGTCACCATACCGGTTGGTCTTCAGCAAAGCTTGTCATCATCCGGTGGAACTTGAGCGCAGAGCCATCTGGGCGCTAAAGAAGTTGAATCTTGATTGGGATGTAGACGCTAACTTGAGGGTTGCACATTTGAATGAATTGGATTAGTTCCGGTATCATGCTTATGTAAGTTTGTCCTTGTACAAAGAAAAGATGAAATATCTTCATGACAGATACTTTTGGAACAAAGAGTTCAAGGTAGGCGATCTCGTATTGTTGTTCAACTTGAGGTTGAGGATGTTTCCTGGAAAGCTAAAGTCTAAATGGAGTGGTCCTTTTGAAATTGTGGGTGTGACGCCTTTTGGTGCATTGGACTTGAAGAACAAAAGCAATGAGGTATTCTGAGTCAATAGTCACCAGGTGAAGCCCTATTTAGGAAAAGTTAGATATGGCCACGTCGTGGCGGTGATTCATTTCAACTAATGGTATTCTGCGTCGTGCTGCAGCGTTAAATCAAGCGCTTCTTGGGAGGCAATCCATGTTTCTTTTTCTTTTCTTTTCTTCTTTTGTAGTTAGGTGTTATTTTTGTAATAACTTGATTTGAAGTATGCTACAAGAATGAGCTTACATGAACGGTGGATAGAAATTTGGTGAAGTGTACAAAATTGTGCGGTCCGCACATTTACAGTTGCTGCAGCATAAGCGCTTTGCGGCCGCACAATTAACTTGCCGACCGCAGAAATGAAAGGTAGAAAATGGCAACTCTCTGAAGTTGGTCTGTTAGAAAAATGGTCGAACTGCAGCTGTAACAAGGAATTTGCGGCCACAAACAAAATTCTGTGGACTGCTGATGGACATCACAATTGAAGCACCAGGTAACAGAGTGCGACACACAATTGAAATTCTGCGACCGCACTTGCTCTTCTCTCCCTTAAGAACATTAAACGTATAAATTGAGGGCTAGGATTACTATTACCCTTTTCCCTCTTTGAGCTAAAATCTCATAATCTTTTGAAGTTTCTTGCTGAGTCTACCTGTGCTTTCATACAACATCTTTGATCAATCACTCATCATACTAACTCATTTGGTATTCTTCATAATCTTGTTAATTTCTTCCTTTTAACTTTTTGGTTTTTAGTCAAATTTTAGGCCATTTGTCAATAGAATTCAATTGCACATAATGGTGGTGGTATATCTATAGTGGGTCAACTAATACTTGCTTATTAGGGACTGGGAAAACGTGTTTTCATGCTTTTATGTTACTTCCATGTCAAAAATTGCAAAACCTAGTTAGTCATACTGGCATGTTCCTATTTGTTTGAATTTTGCGGCAGCAAGAAATTTGTGCGGTCCGCAGAAGTTGACTCTAGGGCAACTTTAGTAATGAATGGGTCTGCGGCCGCAAGGAACATTGTGCGGACCGCAAAATTTCCATTGCGGCCGCAAAACTACTATTTTACTATCTACAGAGAAGTGTACATATTTGTGATTCAATGTGCGGACGCAAGACAAATTGTGCGGACCGTTGAAAACATGTTGCGGCCGCACATCAACCAATTCTCTGTCATCAGAGAGTTGACATATTTTTGGTTCACGAGTTGCGACCGCAATGAAAAATGTGCGAACTGCACTACACAGCTGCGGTCGCAAGAGAGAATTGTGCAGTCCGCAAGGCCCAATCTACGGTCGGAAGGAAAAATGTGCAGATCGTAGATCCCTATTCTGCAAGCATGTTTCAACTGTGTTCAACACTGTGTCTTCTAGTATGTCCTTACATATCTCATTGTATGTATGAACTTGAATTGCAACTAACGATCTCCTTTGCTTGGTACAGAAAATGGTTCAATCTAGAGGCAGAGGCGACACTTCGAAAGGAAGGGGTGAACCTTCTCGAGGACGAGTCAAGAGACCCTTACCTAGTGCCCAACAACATGAAATCAGAAAAAAGACAGCATTCGGGAGAGGGAGAGGTGCAGATCTCTACGAGACGAGTTCGTATGCCCCCTTCTAGGGACGTATCAGAGGGCAACTAAGCCTCCGTTTAGGGACAACCAACAATATAGTCCAGGCCATCATGGAGATACCAACTGAGGGACAAGCCATCATCATCCCACAACACTTCCGAGGATTCAGAAAGTGCTAGTCAGTCTTTTAAGCCATCTACAACACCTGCCCATGAGGTACAAGAGACATCAGTTCAGGATATCCCCGATGATGGTAGAGTTGGAGATGCTACAGTTACCGGCCTTGAAAGGATGAAGAAGAAAGAGGTTTGGGAGGACCGGTTTGTCTGTTTGGCCGCCTTCACCAGCTTCCGTCAATGGTGACCAGTGAGGTCACTTATTCTTGAGCGGCAATTTTGGAGAAATATAACCCGGCAGTGCTAAGACAGTTCAAAAAACACATGGGGTGGATGTGGTTTACCTAGAGTGTGGTGGATGCCAAGGAACATCTTGTCCGAAAATTCTACGCCAATGTGGCGCATATCAAGAAGGGGACAAAGGTAACTAAAATGCATAACCTTAAAGTGAGATTTGATCAACATACTCTCAACACGTACTTGGGTTTCGAAGATGTTGATCCAACATAATATTTAGAGAAGTATGTAATGGAAGATGAGACCCGGACTTTGTTAGCAGAGATTCTAGCAGATCCTCGGACACCACCGCCATGGATCACAGTAGGGGTTCCTATTCACAGGAGCACTTTGAGCTTTGAGGAAAAGGGGTTGCAAACCTTTGTCTGCAGCAGACTGGACCCGATCCAGAATGAGACCTGTCTCCCGATTCCTCGGGCGGTTCTAGTTGCTTCTATCATGGCCGGGTACCCCATTAATGTGGGTGCCGTGATGTTGGCCAACATCTCTGTGATTGCCCAGCAGGATGATTCTTCCTACCCGTATCCCAACACCATCATAGAGTATCTCACAAATGCGCGAGTGGAGCCAAGGGATTGTGATAAAAAAGTGAGGCTGAAGAAGCTTATCTCCTGGTACTCACCTATGGATGCCAACAACCCGAAGAAAAAAGGCCGATCGTTGACGAGCCTAAAAATACACACCTAAATTATGCTCGCTAGTCGAATATAGTATAGAAAATATCGTATCCATATGGATTGGATTTGAACAGTGTTTTCGTAGCTTCTAGTTTTAATTGCTATCCAAGATGATCAATAATTTAGAGTTGTGTGAATTAAAACTAAAATTTACTAAAAGTCGAAACTATTGTCTAATGACAATCGCAACAAAATAAGCAAGATGATATCAAAGGGAGAAAATAAGGGTTGATTGGATAGGTGCAAGATAATTGTCTGGATTTAACTCTCGTTAATTCACTTCTAATGTTCAATTGAGTCTCTCAAATTCACTCAATTATTAGTTCAAATGTTTAATAGAAACTCCTCTCTCGATTAAGTCCAAACCTAACAATATGAACCAATTTATGCTCGATGAAGATATGCACGAATTCGTAGTGGACAGGTCTTTAGGAGAACCTCTTTCAATTATCCTCCTAACTAGGTCTAAACAATAATTCAAATAGACTTTTTCGATTACTAAGAAGAATCAATGAATTCAACCAACAAGATGATGTAAAAACATCACAAGTTATGCCTCTCTCGATTATATGAACATGTGAATATAGATGCAATAATTAAATCACCCAAAACAATTCAATACAAAAACACTAGAGTTAATATCCACAAACAATCATCAAAACACCAAACCCATCAGTCCCTAAAGAGAACTACTCCATAGATATGGAGTAATTCATCACAAATATAAAGAAAAGCATTAAATGATCAAAAATCTTGTCTTGAGTGAGGATTGTATTATGAATTCCTAGTGCTTTGGCTTCTCCACCTTCTCTCTAGCGTCCTTAGGTCTTAGATGTGTCAAAAGTCCAAAAAATACCATTTTTCTATGTATTTATACCAAATAGGGTCGAGCCCAAATGAAATTACCCTTTCCTAGCCGAAATAGAAAAACTGGCAAACTTATTGTATTTCATGCGTCGCACTGTGCTTCGCAGGGTGCGTCGCATTAGCGCTTTTTCCTGACTGATCCCAAAAACCCAGTCTCTGAAGTTTGATATTTTCTGTAGATTTTTAAACTGATGTGTTGCTGTCACGACCTAATTTCTCCTACCGGTTATGATGGAGCCCAACATTACCGCTAGGCAAGACTACAGTGAACTAACCCCGTGATCCTTTCTTTTAAAGATTTAAAATTTGTTGATCTTTTAGCCCAAAACCCTCAAGTGTCTACTAGCATGAATCACCAAGACCTGGTATCACAAGTGTATGAGCTACTAGTAGAATATACAAAAGAATACTACACTACTGTCTAAAATGAAATAGATAGAAAAATAAAGCAAATGGAAGACTTCGACTGCTGCAGAACGGGCTCAGAAGGCAGCTCACCGCAAAGTCTTGGAGTAGTCAAGGATGCGTGCCTGACTGATATCCAGATGCACCTGCCTCAGATCCTGCACATTCAGTGCATAAGTGTAGCGTGCGTACATAAATAAGGTGTACCCAGTAAGTATCTAGTCTAACCTTGAAGAGGTAGTGACGAGGGGTCGACTTCGACACTTACTATGGGCAAACAATAAAATATGTGGAATTCTAATTAAACATGATATATGTAAATGACAATAGAACTTGAAGTAGGAAATAAATAAACAATCCTTTCACCGTTAGAAAATACCAAATCATTTTCCTCATTTAACCATTTAACCTCCCAAGCCAATGAAACAATATCAAATATAATAGGGCTTCCAGTATTATTACGCATGAATTATGTTGAGGACGTACGGCCCGATTCGAATATACATATACACATAATGTGTGCACTATCGAGGGTCGAACGACACGAACCATAGATGCATCTATTAACCTACCGAGGCGAACGACCCGCTCCCATGAGAGTAGTGGAAATTCTTACCCCGCTCGCGGAATATACTTGCGACGCAGTTGAACATAGAATTTCTCAAGTTATCATAATATCCCTCAAATCTTTCAAACATAAGAAATTTAACTAGAACCCTTAAAAAATTGAAAAATCCTCAACCTCAGCTCTTTTCAAAGCAATTAGTAAACATAATCAAATAACGGTGCCAACAAAGCATGGTGTAAACCTAAAACTACCCGGACATAAGCATAAATAGTAGCTACGTACGGACTCTCTTCACCTCGTGCGTACGTATCCCTTACAAATAGAAGAACATTTTAATTAAGTTCACCTATGGGGTTAATTCCCTCTTACAAGGTTAGAAAAGAGACTTACCTTGTCTCAAAGCCTACTTTTCGGTCCAAGATTGTGCTCGAACCCGCAATTCGGTGCCATACGACTCGAAACTAGTCAAATGTTATATAAAATGATCAATACATGTTCAAAAGTGCATATTCTAGCTATTAAAGTGACTACCCCAACCCCAAATGTAGGATTCCTAAAATTCACCCTCGGGCCCACGTGCCTGGATTCCGGGAATATTTAAAGAAAGTTGTTACCCATAACCTCATGAGCTCAAGTATATGATTTTCACTAAATACCCTAACAAATTTCGTGGTTAAATCCCATTTTTATCAAAAACCTAGCTTTTCACCTAAACCCATATTTTTCACTAATTTACATGTTATAATCTACCAATGAACTATGTATTTAACTCACTTTAGGTAGAAATTTCTCACCTCAATTGGTTGATGGAAATCCCTCTATAACCAGCTCCAAAATCGCCACCAAGAAGTATAAGAAATAAGCAAAAATGCTCAAACCCTGATTTGAAATAACCTACTGCCTTCAGCAATTTTTCGCACCTGCGGTGCCTTAGCCGCATTTTTGGTACCACATATACGATGCTTAGCCCGCTTCTGCTGAGTTCCTCAAGCTTCCAAGGGTCGCTTCTGTGGACGGGATTGCCGCTTCTGCGGCAAGTGTGTCGCTCCTGCGGCTTGATCCGCTCCTGCGCCCTTCGCAACCGCACATGCGCCTTCGCAGGTTCGCACCTGGAGTCGCACCTGTAGTTCATGGCCATACGTTCCCAAACCACTTCTGCAACCTAACCAATGCACCTGCGGGATCACACCTGCGGCCCAAAGCTCGCAGGCGCCGGCACACTAGAACTGGTGCACCAACATCCACTCAATCCGCGCATCGTCCGAATGGCACCCGAGGCCCCGTCCAAACGTACCAACAAGTTTGGAATCATAAAACGGACTCGCTCACATCCTCGGAACGCATAAAAAAAAACAAAACCAAGAATCACACCCAAACCAAATTGAATCAAAGTATGAACTTCAAGTTTCCAAATTGCTCTGAACGTGCCGAATCATGCTTAGACTACTCGGAATGACATCAAATTTTGTGTGCAAGTCTTTAATGACATTACAGAACTATTCCTAGTCTAGGAATCATGTTTGGACCTCGATAGCACAGAAACTTACTCCAAATCAAATTTAAAGAACTCTAAAACCTTCAAAGAAGCAACTTTCACTATTAGGCACCGAAACACTCCCGGTTCATCCAAAATCCGATCCGAACATACGTCCAAGCTTGAAATCATCATACGAACCTATTGGAACCATCAAATCCCAATTCTGAGATCGTTTACTCAAAGGTCAACTTTAGCCTTTTTAACTAACCTTAAGGAACCAAGTGTTCTGATTTCAAACCGAACCCTTCTAAATCCTTAACTAACCATCCCTGCATGTCATAAAACAGTAAAATCATGAACGAGGAGCCTTATTTAGGGTAATGGGGTTCTAGAAGGCAAAATGACCAATCGGGTCGTTATATTCTCCACCTTTTAAACAAACATTCGTCCTCGAACGGGTCTAGAATCATACCTAGAGGGGTGAATAAGTGTGGATATATGATTCGCATGTCCTCCTTGGACTCCCAGGTCACCTCCTCGACTGGTTGGCCCCTCCACTATACCTTTACCACGGAAATCCTCTTGGATCTCAACTGGAGACACCGCCTATCAACAATGGCAACTGGCTGCTCCTCATAGCCCAGGCTCCCATCTAACTGAATCGTGCTAAAGTCTAACACATGTGATAGGCCGGCATGATACCTCCGGAGCATAGACACGTGGAAAACTGGATGAACTCCCGATAGACTGGGAGGCAAAGAAAGCTCATAAGCAACCTCTCCAATTTGTCTCAACACCTCAAATGGGCCTATAAAACTTGGGCTCAACTTGCTATTCTTCCCGAACCTCATAATCTCCTTCATCGACGGGACTTTCAAGAGAACTTTCTCGCCCACCATAAATGATACATCACGCGCCTTCTGATCCGCATAGCTCTTCTATCTAGACTGTGCTGTGCGGAGTCGCTCTTGAATCAACTTTACTTTATCCAAGGCATCCTTTACCAAATCAGTGCCATATAACTTAGCCTCGACGGCCTCAAACCACCCGATGGGAGAACGACATCGCCGACTGTATAAAGACTCAAATGGAGCCATCTCGATGCTAGACTAATAACTGTTGTTGTAAGCACACTCAGCCAAAGGCAAGAATCAATCCCACTGTCCTCAGAAGTCAATCACACATGCTCTAAGCATGTCCTCCATGATCTGAACTGTCCACTCCGACTGCCGTCGGGCTGTGGATGAAATGCTATACTGAGCTCTACACAGGTCCCCAACTCACTCTGTACTACTCTCCATAAACGCAAAGTGAATTAAGGGCCTCTATCTGATATGATAGAAACAGGCACACCATGCAACCGGACTAACTCTTGAATATAAATCTAGGCCAACCTCTCTGAAGTATACGTAGTCACAACCGGACTGAAGTGTGCCGACTTGGTTAACCTGTCGACAATGATCCAAACTGCATCAAACTTCCGCAAAGTCCGCGGCAAACCAACTACGAAGTCTATAGTAATGCGCTCCCACTTCCACACAGGTATACTCATCTCCTTAAGTAGGCCACCTGGCCTCTGGTGCTCGTACTTAACCTGCTGGCAATTTAGGCATCTAGATACATACTCGACTATGTCTTTCTTCATCCGCCGCCACCAATAATGCAGCCTCAGGTCGCGATACATCTTCGTAGCACCTGGATGAATGGAATACCGAGAACTATGTGCCTCCTCTAGAATCCTCTCCCTTAAGCTATCGACATTAGGACCACATAGACGGCCTTGGAGTTGTAGAACACCATCCTCTCCGATAGAAACGTCCTTGGCACTACCCTGCAGTACCGTCTCTCTGAGAACCATCAAATATGGATCATCAAACTATGGAGCCTTGATCTGCTCCAATAGTGAAGACTGGGCAATGACACATGCAAGAACTCAACTGAGCACTGAAATATCCAACCTCACGAGTCTGTTAGCCAAGGACTGAATGTCCAAAGCCAGTGGCCTCTCCTCTACTGAAATGAATGCCAAGCTACCCATACTCTCTGTCTTTCTGCTCAAGGCATCCACGACTACATTCGCCTTGCCCGGATGATAAAGAATGGTGATATCATATCTTTCAGTAACTCGAGCCATCTGCGCTGCCTCAAATTGAGATCCCTTTGCTTGAACAATTGCTGTAAGCTATGATAATCCATGTAAACATCACAGGACACCCCATAAATATAATGCCTCCAGATCTTAAGAGCATGAACAATCGTGGCTAACTCTAAATCATAGACAGGGTAATTCTTCTCATGGATCTTTAGCTGACGTGAAGCATACGCAATAACTCGCCCCTCCTGCATCAATATACAACCCAAGCCAACGCGTGAAGAGTCGTAATACACCGTATACATCCCCAAACCGGAATGCAATGCTAGAACTAGTGCTGTAGTCCAAGCTGTCTTGAGCTTCTGAAAGCTCGCCTCGCAATCATCGGACCAACGGAATGGAGCACCCTTCTGGGTCAATCTAGTCAAAGGTGCTGCAATAGATGAGAAGCCCTCCACAAACAGGAGATAATAACCTGCTAACCCTAAGAAGCTCCTGATCTTAGTCACCGTAGTAGGACGAGGCCAACTGTGAACTGCCTCAATATTCTTGGGATCTACCTTAATACCATTACTTCATACAACATGCCCCAAGAATGCTACAGAATCTAGCCAAAACTCACACTTGATAAACTTAACATATAGCTTCTGTTCCCGCAAGGTCTGAAGCACCACTCTCAAATGCTGCTCGTGCTCCTCCATGCTGTGTGAGTAGATCAAAATTTCATCAATGAAGACAATGACGAATGAATCAATATATGGCCAGAACACCCTGTTCATCAAATCCATAAATTCCACTGGGGCATTAGTCAAACCGAAGGACATCACTAGAAACTCATAATGGCCATATCTAGTACGAAAAGCAGTCTTCAGAACATCTGAGTCCCGAATCTTCAACTAATGGTACCCCGATCTCAAGTTGATCTTAAAAGACACCCTAGCACCCTGCAACTAGACAAACAAATCATCAATAATCAACAACATGTACTTGTTCTTAATGGTGACTTTGTTCAACTGGCGGTAATCAATGCACATCTGCATAGTTCCATCTTTCTTCTTCACAAACAGTACTGGCGCACCCCAAGGTGACACACTCGGCCTGATGAACTCCTTTGCTAGCAGCTCCTCAAGCTACTCCTTCAACTCCTTCAACTCTTTCGGATCCATACAATATGGTGGCATGCCTGGAAGATCAAAAGAAAACACATCGTAGAACTCCCAAACTACTAGTACTGAATTAATCGTCGGAGTCTCTGTGGTAGTATCCCAAACATAGGCTAGATAAGCCAAACAACCATTCTCGACCATATGTCGAGCCTTCAGAAAAGAGATAACCCAACTAGATGCACTGACAGACGAACCCTTCCACTCCAATCTAGGCAAATGTAGCATCGCTAAGGTAACAGTCTTAGTATGGTAATCAAGGATGGCGTGATATGGGGATAACCAGTCCATGCCAAGGATAACATTGAATTCGGTCATATTGAGCAACAAGAGGTCCACTCTAGTCTCGTAACCATAGAATTGAACCACACAGGACCGATAGATCCGATCCACAACAACAGAATCGCCCAGAAGAGTGGACACATAAACAGGAGTACCCAAGGACTCATGAGGAACATCCATGAAATGAGCAAACATAGATGACACATATGAATAGGTAGACCCTGGATCAAATAATACTAAAGCATCCCTACTGCAGACAGAAATAATACTTGTGATCACGACATCTGAGGCCACTGCATCTAGTCTGGCCGGAAAAGCATAAAACCTAGCTGACCTCCCCCTACCTGGCCTCTACTTTTAGGATGGCCCCTACCCGCCTGCCCTCAGCCTCTGGGTGGTCGGATGGCTGATGCTGTAATTATGGGCTGATCTCCATGCTGTACTGCCTTGCCCGAAGTCTGGGACAAAACCTCTTCATGTGGCCCGGATCCCCACACTCGTAGAAACCTCTCGGCACAATAGACTGCTTCCCTGAAGTCTGACCCTGAGAGTCTGAATACCCACTGGAAGAACCATGAATAGCTGGTGGACAGTAAGAACTCTCTGTCATGGAACTGAAATAGGGTCGCACTGGAGCACCCCGAGGAGGTGGTGGTGTTGGATATGTGGGCCTGCTAGTCTGACCCCTCTCAAACTGACCTTTGCCCCCGGGTGGGGAACCACTGAATCCTCCCGAATGACGGAACCGCTTATCCCGCGACATCTGCTCTCAATCCCCCTGACGATAACCCTCAATTCTCCGAGCTATCTCCACAACTAGCTGGTAAGAGGTTCCCATCTCAACCTCTCCAATAATAGTGGACCAAATACCGGAGTGCAACCCCGCAACAAACCTACATACTCTCTTTGTCTCAATAGGTAGTATCATCAATGCATGGCGAGACAATTCAGAGAATCTCGCCTCATAATTAGTCACCAACATCTGGTCCTATCAGAGTTGCTCAAACTAAGATTGAAACTCTTCCTTCTGGGAGGGTGTAATATACCTGTCCAAGAAAAGACATGTAAACTATTCCCAAATCAAGGGAGGAGAACCTGCTGGTCTGCCAAGAAGATGTGACTGCAACCATCTACGGGCCCTGCCCTCCAGTTGGAAAGTAGTGAAATCCACCCCATGTGACTTTAATATACTCATTTTATGCAGTATGCCCCTGCACCTATCAATGAAGTCCTGGGGGTTCTCATGTCGCTCACCTCCGAAGACAGGAGGGTGAAGCCTGGTCCATTTATCCAATAGCTTCTGCGGCTCGCTGGCCGAAGCTAGTCTAGGATCAGGTGAAACTACTACAACTGGCTGTGCTCCGCCCACGGGTAGTGCACCCGGGGTCTGATATACGACATCTGTATGTCCTAGAGCCTGGGCAGTAGGGGTCTGTTCCCCCCTCTAGCTAGATATGTGGCTGGGTTTGCTGGAAATAAACCAGCCTGGGTCATAGTATCTATTAACCGTAGCATACGGCCCATGACCTTCTTAAAGCCCGGTGCTGTCATGAAATCTACTGGGGCTCGCTCTGCTGCGGGCACCTCGTCATACTCCTCAATAATGGGATCCTATACTCGATCAGCTGGTGGTATGGTTGGGGAAACTCTGGGGCGTACTTGTGCCTGACCTCGGGCCGGTGCCCTCCCCCGGCCTATGCCTCGGCCTCTAGTCACATGGGAAGCAGCTCCTCCCAGATATGGAACATCCGATGTGCGTTTTCTCACCATCTGTGAGAGAATAAGAGAAAGAAACTTAGTACACGATCAACTGCACGATAGGAGATGAAGAAAGAGTAGTTTCCTAACACCCTATAGCCTCTCTAAGATAAGTACGGATGTCTCCGCACCGATCCGCAAGACTCTATTAGGCCTGCCCATAACTTGTGAGACCTACGTGAACCTAGTGCTCTAATACCATGTTGTCACGACCCAATTTCTCCTACCGGTCATGATGGCACCCAACGTTACCGCTAGGCAAGCCTACAGTGAACTAACCCCATGATCCTTTCTTTTAAAGATTTAAAATTTGTTGATCTTTTAGTTTGTGCATAAATAAGGAGTATGAATTTAAATAGAATGAGAGATAGATAAAATAGCCCAAAACCCCTCAAGTGTCTACTATCATGAATTGCCAAGACCTGGTGTCACAAGTGTATGAGCTACTAGTAGAATATACAAAATAAAACTACACTACTATCTTAAAATGAACAGACAAAAACATAAAGCAAAAGGAAGACTTCGGCTGCTGCAGAACGGGCTCAAAAGGCAGCTCACCGCAAAGTCTCGAAGTAGTCAACGATTCACACCGGACTGATATCCAGATGCACCTACCTCAGATCCTGCACATTCAGTGTAGAAGTGTAGAGTGAGTATATAAACAACGTGTACCTAGAAAGTATCTAGTCTAACCTCGAAGAGGTAGTGACGAGGGGTCGACTTCGACACTTACTATGGGACAATAATAAAATATGTAGAATTATAATTAAACATGATATATGTAAATGACAATAGAACTCGAAGCAGGAAACAAATAAACAATCCTTTCACCGTTAGTAAATACCAAATCATTTCCCTCATTTAACCATTTAACCTCCCAAGCCAATGAAAGAATATCAAATATAATAGGGCTTCTAGTATTATTTCGCATGAATTATGCCGAGGAAGTATGAACCGATCCGAATATACATATACATATACTGTGAGCACTGCCAAGGGTTGTACGGCACGAACTGTAGAAGCATCTATTAACCTGCCGAGGTGAACAACCCGCTCCCATGAGAGTAGTGGAAATTCTTACACCGCTCGCGGAATATACTTGCGACGCAGTTGAACATAGAATTTCTCAAGTTATCATAATATCCCTCAATTCTTTCCAACATAAGAAATTTAACTAGAACCCTTAAAAACTTTGAAAAATCCTCAACCTCAGCTCTATTCAAAGCATATAGTAAACATAATAAAAAAACGGTGCCAACAAAAGCATGGTGTAAGCCTAAAAGTACCCGGACATAATCATAAATAGTAGCTACGTACGGACTCTCGTCACTTCGTGCGTACGTATCCCCCCCAAATAGAAGCACATTTTAATTAAGTTCACCTATGGGGTTAATTCCCTCTTACAAGGTTAGAAAAGAGACTTACCTTGTCTCAAAGCCTACTTTCCGGTCCAAGATTATGCTCGAACCCTCAATTCAGTGCCAAACGACACGAAACAAGTCAAAACGACCGATCGGGTCATTACAGTCGCACTGTGCGTCGCCCAGTGTGCCGCACCAGTGCATTTGTTCAGCAGATTATTTTTCCTTGAATTTTGACGTACATAAGTGATCCTCGACCCCCGACCACGATTCCATCTTATTCATTTGGGAGTTTACTCAGACTTCAAAGCTCCAATTAGCTCGAATTAGTTCCATAATATCTACAAATCTCAAAATTACTCCTACAAGGCATAAAATACGTAATTAGTGCAAAACACAAGAAATTAATGCTCAAACACAATTAAAGTACAGTAAATTGGAATGTAATAAGCAAGTAAAATATGAGATTATAGCCTACCATCAACTGTCTACCACCACATGCCAGTCTGATGAGTCAGCTATGCTAGTTATAGAGGGAATTGGTGTCCCATATACTTCGGCCGAGCCTTCCTCTAGTGTCGCAGTTATGCCACCACCATAATGCACAACCTCTTCTGTAGTTCCTCTCATAGGTTTCACCTCGGCTTTGATGTCGGTGCCCATGCCTACTTTCCCACTTTCTACGCTGCGAGTTTCCCAGATATTGGCAAGCCTCCACAACTAGATGCAGACAACCACTGTAAAGCTGTCTGACCTATCCAGTATTGTTGTAACATAGTCTTTAATTCAGGCACCTCAGATTCCCCCTGCAATTCAGGAGACATTGAAGAAGCTCCTAGAGAACCAAAACACCGTCATGACTACCTTAGTACAACATGGGTCAGTGATCGAAGAGCTGGGAAAAGAAGTAAAGAAGATGAGAAAGTCCCAGGCCAGTAAGAATTCAGTGGACAAGCTCCGGAAGCAGGTGACCAAGCTTGCTGCAGCCGGAGACATCCCTTTTGACATGCTGATTGACCCACACCCTTCAGGCCCAGATCCTGCAGCACCATAAGCACCGATGGCACTAGCTGGCCAGTTTGAGGAGCCAGACTCTGCCACCGACATTGCCGAGGCAGTGCGTCATATATTCACCAATACAGTCACTCCCAAAGTTGAGGATGATGAGATCCAATTGGATGAGACTGAGGGTGGTGACCTTGCTGTGGACACAGAGATGTCCAAGGAACCATAGGGAGTTTTCTTCACTCTTTCCTCTCTTTTACTCTTATTTTGTTAAGCACTTGGGACAATGTTTATTTTTATTCAGAGGGATGAAGTGTATTTTGATGATATTTGGTACATTCTAAGACAATTGGCCTGTAATAACTTGACATTATTTTTTTCTCTTTCTAATTCTGTATATATTCTCTCTTTTTCTCTCATAATGTATATTGAGTAGTTTTTATGTAATTAGCTTCTTTAATTTTGGTTCCATTATTAGTTCGTAATTTGAGTTAGTAGCTTCTTTCTATGTTTTAGTAGACAATAAGCCTTTGGTTTTATCAATGCCACGGTTTTTTCCAAAGGTAGTTGTTGTGTGAACCGGGTGACTCATCCCAATGATGGAGGGCATGACAACCTTCTTAAGGGAATGAGTCCGTTTTGGTGTTTAGGTAATAATAGTAGTAGTAGTAGTGAATAAAAATACCTAATTAAGTCATGCTCAAAGAGTCAAACATGCTTCATTTGGTACCAACACACTTAACGACGTGCTTATGGTAAGAAACAAGATTTTTAAAAGAAATAACTCTAGTTAGTAACTTTGTGACTCTTGTGTTGACTTTGGAAACCATCGAGTGGTTTAATTGAACCATGGTGATTGTCAATCTTAAATGTGGTCGTTGTGGGCTCTCGACTCAATCCTATTTAGCAATCCAGTTGTATGAGGGGTGAGACACTTTGTTGCTAGTCCAAGTACCCGTGCGAAAGGTCTAGAACTTGCCCCGAATGTGTTTCTAGGCGAAATCCTAAGTTTTGCTTGGCTTGAAAAATGATTGTAGGCTTTCCTTGGCCCTTTTGAATTTTCTATTGCCTACCAATACTGTTATACCTAGTAAACCCATTTGAGACACAAGCCTTTCTCATTTGATAATCATGTTACAAGCCTTTACCCGTGTTGTCATGACCCTCTCTTGGCACCCGAGCTTTCCTTAACACTCCTGTGAAACAAATGGCTAAAAACATAAGTTTGAGGGAGAGACGAGGAAATTGAAAAGGGTATCAAGGCACAAAAAGAGAAAATAAATGATGAGAAGGAAAGATAAGAAAATAAAAGAACAAACAAAAAATTGCAAAAGAAAAGTGAATAAGTGGAAGAGTTGAAGGGATTCAAAGAGAGGTAATGATCCCAGACATGGAGAAATCAAAGAGGGAGAAAATAAATGTAATGATCAAGAAAGAGTGATGTTAAGTCTCTCTAGTTCCCCAAGGAAAAGAAAGTTCCTCAAAGAATTGGAAAAATGTGCGCCGAGAATAAAAAATGGAGTGCTTAAGGAAAGATGTAACCACTCAACCATATTGTACCCAATCCTAATCCAAAACCTTCATTACATCCCGAAAGAAGTCCTACCTGATTTCAAGCTGAGTGAGCTTACATTAGTGGCGATCTACATAAGGAAGCCTATGGTACTTGAAGTCGTACTTGCGACGTTCTCTTGGGAGAGATGAGTGAACCTTTCCTAAATCTTTGGATTGAGTGCTAAATTTCTTAAGTGAGCCAGGCAACCAGAGAGTATAGGAGGATGAGTTTGGAATCCACAATGACCTACATGATAGAGAAAGAGTCCTTGATGTGTAAAGTCAATTTTTGATGCTCAAATGTCACTTTAGAACTATATATGCATAAATGTTTAACTTGTTGCCTTGTTGATAATACATAAGTAGTGTGGGCAATTTTTGGTCCCAACTGATGTGTGGATGGCTCACCTTTGACTCGCTGAAATGACCCTTAACCTTTGGAGGTGGGAACTAAATTGTTTGCTTAAGGACAAGCAAAGACTTAAGTTTGGGGGAGTTGATAAGTGGAGATTTTGACTACTTATTAGCCCCTTTTAACTTTTGTTTTAGTCTAAAAGCATTGAATTGTGCTCCTGGAACTAATGAAATTGTGCAAATATTACAGGAATGCTGGAAGTTGGGCTCCCGAGATGAAATCCAACTAAAAAAGGAGCAGTCTAAGCACAAGGAAATAAAGGGGCACAGAAGCACAAAATGTGCGGTCTGCAGAAGAAATTGCAGACTGCAAAATTCCATCTGCGGCCGCAACCAAAGAGAGACAAATCTTCAGACAATTGTGCAAATTGCGGAACGCACATGAATTGTGCGGCTGAAATGCTGGGCTAGGATTCAGGATCACAGAGTATGCATATTTCCAAGTCCAGAACCTCAATGAATTACAGACCGCACCATTTTTGTGCGGCCGCAGAAGATAGCCTTGCGGACGCAACCCTAACATTGCGGACCGCAGAAGATTGTTTTGCGGCCGCAGTTCTAAATCTGTGGACCGCAGAAAAGCTACTTCGTGGCCGCAGTCCAGTATTGTGTGGCCGCAGAACTCCTGCTCTTGTCAGATGAAGAAATCTGTGGACTAGTTTCACAAAATTAGGTCAAGTTTGAACATTAACAATTACTGTAGCCGTTTTGCTTTAGCATTTTTTGAAGTTTACTTTGCTTTGGTGTATTTTACAATAGAGTTAATCATTTTAAGCTTTTAGTATGAGTTTAATTAGTCTTTCTTCTTCATTTTCTTCAAACCCAAGTATGAGTAGCTAGATGTTTACTAGGGTTGTGACCCAACCATAGTATGTAAACCTTAAGGGTATTTAATTTAGTGCATGTTTATGATTGAGTGTTTATTATTTTGCTTAGTTCATGCTTTAATTTGAGGACTTAATGGTTGCAAACATTAGTTCATGCCTATTTGACTTAGTCTCTTCTTGAGAAAGAGAGACCTAGTCTAGGATAACTTGGCTAACAAGGAATTGGGTCAATTGAGAGATTGATTTACCAAATTAAAGTGTTCAACCTAGAGATAGTAATAACCCGACTTGAGCTTTTATCAACTGTTTTGTGTGACACCCATTTGGTCTTGAGAAAGCCAAATTGGTCAAAACCACTCTCTAACCGAGCGGTATTGAGTGGGTAATTTAGAGTGGATAGCTATAATACACCCCGATGAACAGAACAAGAATTAAAGTCTTTATCCTATTAGGCAAACATCTAGGTAATGGTCACAACCCTTGGCTTTTTATCAATTTGGAAAATTCCCCAAAACAATTATCTCTAGTCTTCTTTCTTTATTTTGCAATCAATAGAGTAAAATTAAGGCTAGTCAATTACGGAAGAGATAGCATGGATCAATGACCCCAAATAAGAATACGTCAACAATGAACGGGATAATAAACTTCAATTAAGGCTAGTCAATTACGGAAGAGATAATAGAAATTTCAGTTAAGTTTAAGCAATTACGGAAAGGATAGCATGACAATAAAAGAGGCAACAACTTCAGTTAAGTCACATAGAGTTTAATCGTCAATAAAGGTAGAGCATGAATCAATTAATTCCAAATAATACACGTAAGGGTGAATTTAGTAAATGGAGGATTTAACATGACAAAACAACCTCATATCTAATGAACATAAGAACCTAAGATCCCTAAATAGTCAAATTTCCACAATTTAGTCCGAGTACGTACTCGTCACCACGCGTACACTACCTTCACATGACACAATTAGCACAAATGACTCAAATTCTAAGGGGTACTTTCCCCCACAAAGTTAGGCAAGATACTTACCTCAAAGAAGCTAGACCGATACTCTAAAATGACATTCTCGAGTGAAACAACCTCCGGACGGCTCAAATCTAGCCAAAATAACTTCAAATCATAAAGAAAACTCATAAGAAACAATTTCGGATAATAAAAACTAAAAAATCAACCCTTGGGCCTGCACCTCAGAACCCGAAAAAATTCACAAAATCTGAACACCCATTCGATAACGAGTTCAACCATGCCAAAATTATCAACTTCCGATATCAAATCGCCCCTCAAATCCTCATTTTACATTTTTGAAAGATTTATACAAAATTCCCATTTTATTCCATTCAATTCACTAATTTAATGATGAAAATAATTATGGAATCATGAAATATAATCAATTTCGGATAAAGAATACCTACCCCAATCAAACACGCGAAGCAACCTTCAAATATCGCCCAAATCCAAGGCGTCTAGTTCAAAATATGAAAATGGACAAAACCCTCAATTTTAAAAATTATATTCTGCTGCCCAGGTATAACACATCTCGATCGCAAAAATCAATATGCGATCACGAAGAAGAAAATTACCAGTTGCCAAGAATGCACTACGCGATCGCGAATAAGGTGATGCGAACGCGGTTCAAGACTGCCTCAACGTATGCGATCATGAAGGTAGACAACGCATAAGATGAAATGCGAATGCGATGCAGCAATATTCACATGTTCGCGATCGCGAACCATCCACTGCAAACGCGAAGAGAAAAAACGACCAGTCACCAAAACAGCCTTCGCGATCGCGGCTTCACCTATGCGATCGCATAGAAGGACACCAGACACCAGAACTTCAGCATTCCAAAACACAAGAAAATTTCCCGTAGCCCATCCGAAACATACCCGAGCACCCCCGGACCCCGTCAAAAAGGGCCAACAAGTTCCACAACATAACGCGGACCTACTTGAGGCCTCAAACCACATCAAATAATGTCGAAACTATGAATCGCACCACGAATCAAACTTATAAATTTCCAAATTTTCCAGCTTCCAAAACTCGGGCTGAAACATATCAAATCAACCCGGAATGATGTCATATTTTGCATGTAAGACCCAAATGATGTCAAATTTTGCATCCAAGATCCACATGACATAACTGAGCTAATACAACTCTCGAAATTGGATTCCGAGCCCAATAGCAACAAATTCAACTCCCGGTCAAACCTCTAAATCTTCCAAAACTTCAACTTTTCAATTTTCACTGAAATGCTTCAAATTACCTTACGGACCTCCAAATCCAAATTCGGGCGCACGCCTAAGTCCAAAATCACCATAGGAAGATGTTGAAATCATCAAAACTCCATTACAGAGTCGTCTACCCAAAGTCAAACTCCGGTCAACTCTTACCGCTTAAGCTTCCAAAACAAGAATTCTTCTTCCAAATTGATCTCGAATCGTCTGGAATTCGAACTCGGCCACACACGCAAGTCATAACACATAATACGAAGCTACTCAAGACCTTAATCCACAGAACGAGATGCTAATTCTTAAAATGACTAGCCGGATTATTACATCCTCCCCCTCTTAAATAAAACGTTCATCCTCGAACGTGCCAAGAACCATTCCAAAGTCATCAAATCACTGAGTGCACTCACCATACATATACTCGCGAGTGATCACACATCACCCCAATCCACATAGGCCCGATGACACCATTCCGACTAAAATATATTCCTTCCACCAATACCAGTAAGCCTTAGAACCAAATTTCTCACCATCTGATCATTTCCAAAAGAACTGATTCCTACATCAACACACGATATCAGCCTCAACCAGCTGCAAAAACTCATGCCTACACCCATCAGGTACAACCGCACGACGTAACACATAACACATATGCCCATAATAATATTTATGATCACAATAGCTGCCCATAATCAAATCCAGCACCGATAATTAACCTCATATCCGCTAAAACCCTGTGCTAAATCTTCACAACACTAACAACGATGCAAGAAACATGAAGACCTCATAACCATTCACTCGAATCAACAAGTCACATCTAACTCCATCTGGGCACACACCTCGCAGTATTTTGTAACTCCTCCGAACGGAAGGATGGCAATTTGATCATTTACCCATCTGAGTCTGATAGATTCTATTTTTCTCTTTCTTCAATAGAAAGAGGCTAGTTAGTCTAACCACAGGGGTCCCCTCCTGCTTTCTCACCCACCGTAAACTCTTACTACCTTCAATATTATCAAGAATATTTAGACCTTATAGCTCTCAATCAAACCTTTGATCTCACGTCAAATTTTACTATTGGGATTTCCTATACAGGCCTGGTCCTCAGGTTGATGCAATGTATTCCACCAGTTGACTGAAGACTTGATTATTGGTATATCGATCGCTATCGGAAAATAGCGTTCTTCATTCCGTCGTCGATCTTCTAATTTCTTCCGGTATGCCGCTCCGCCAGCAAGGAGCGAAAGAACCATGTTTTTTGTGGTGATGTCATAATTTGCACGACTCGGTAACAGATCTCTTCTTCCAAAGCGCGCCCCCATATTATGGGTAACGTAGGAGACATCTTTATTTTCCCCCGAGGAATCTTTAGAATTCCCACTGCTTAACTTTGAATTTGGAATGGAATAATATTGATTCATACAGAAGAAAAGGTTCTCTATTGATTCTCTAAAACCCAATAAACACAGCACGAATATGACTAAATATACAAAGAAACACATGAGAGGACTATTGAACAAGCCCGATAGGCACAACTCCCTACCGGTAACATACTATGAATCAATCCCATAATGGAGAATTAATGTATATGATCAAATCACATGGATCTCATCCTAATATAATTCCACTACGGCCCGCAACCTAATTCAAACATATCAAATCACATGAAGACGTGAGGACCCCATCCTCAGCTCTGAATCACAAGTAGAATACACATCATACCAACCAGTGCCTCCCACTAATTCAATTTCCGCTAGCAAAGCCACAACACATATTGAACTCCTACACCGGTAGAGCATCTAAACCACAAATGGTAACCAGCCACCTAGAAATCACATCAAAACTATCGTAGTGAGTAACATAAAGTCACTTCTAGTCGCATAGCTCTGAGTAATGAATAAAGACAAAATGATAGACATAGGCTACCACTATAGAATCTCCCAACATGGGTAAGCACATAAGCAGAGTACAAAATCACTGAACGCACCCATATATGAAGCAACATAAGAGGACTCACCCTGATAAGTAGAACCGAAACAAAATATGAATGATGCACCTCTATAACAAATTGAAACCATACTTGTACGACATCATCTGCTGCAGTGGCCTCAGCCCTATCATAGAAAGCACATCAATGGGTCGGTCCTCCCCTTCTTGGGCGCCCTCTACTCGCCTGACCTATACCCCAAGCTTGCGGTGCAGGGATATCAGTAACTTGAGCAAAACTCATAGCCTGAATACCCCGCTGTGACACCTCTGCCTGGAGTCTGGGATAATATCTCACCATGTGGCTAGTATCTCTACACTCAAAGTAATCTCTCCGCCGGCGCGGCTGTGGAAGCTGTACGACACAAGCACTTTGAGACCCATGGATATTTGAAGCTCCGCGCGAAGTCTGAAGTGCAAAATGAATTGGCTGACCCAAAAAACCTCTACCATGGCGTACCTTGCCTCTAAAATAGGGACTAATAGATTCTTCCGGTCCATGAGGCTTCTTAGCCTCCCTATCTTCTCTCTCCTGACCCCGCATGTCCCCTCTCTCTTGGTCCTATATGCCCTCTAATCGGTGAGCGATCTCTACCACCTACTGAAGTAGAACATCCGTCTCCAACTCCCGAGCCATGCTGAATCAGATATCATGACTGAGCCCCTCAATGAACCTGCAAACTCGCTCTATAATTGTAGAAACCAAAGCAGGTGCATGTCTGGACAAATCACTGAATCTAACTGCATACTCTGACACTGACATAGTGTTCTGGCGCTGGTGCTCAAACTCTGTGCGTCACGCATCTCGAAGGGTCTGAGGAAAAAACTCTCTCAAGAACATTTCTGAAAACTGAGTTCATGAAAGTGAAGCTGCATCGGCTGGGCTACTCAACTCGTACGCTCGCCAACACTGATATGCCGCTCCCTTAAGCTGGAACATAGTAAAAGCAACCACACTCATCTCCACAATACCCATAGTGCAGAGAATATGGTGGAACTTCTCTAGGATCCATGTACATCCTATGAAGCCAAACCACTGAAGGTAGGAGGGTAATACTTCTTGAACCTCGTAAGTCTAAGTTGTTCCTCCTCAGATGCTGCTGACCTAACCACCTTGAACCTTACAAACATGGACTCGCTACTCTGGAGTATGGGCAGCGAGAGTCCGAGCTCCTCCCTCGGTTTGTAAAGTATCTGGTGCAACCAGAATCAGCCCCACCTAAACTAATGTACCAAACATGCCCAGGAACTGTGCTAAGGTCTTCTGAAGTTCGGGGGAAACAACTGGTGCCTCCGGTGCCTGTCCCCCAATAGAAGCTACTGGCGGCTCCTCAAATGCTGCTCTGACAGGTGCTCTAGATGTAGCACGTGCTGCTTCTTGGCCCCTGCCTTTGCCCCGACCTCTAGCAACACCGACTCTAGGGGAAGCTTCATCAGTAACTGCAGCTCATGTCCTCACCATTTGTGAGAGAATAGAATGACAAAGGCTCAAACTCCAAGATTAATAAATCCGCATGATAGGAATGGGAGAAGTCAAACTGTTCTAATAGTTATGTAGCCTCTCGAAGATAAGTACATACGTTTCCGTACCGATGCGCAAGACTTTACTAAACTCGCTTATGACTCATAGAACCTATGAACCTAGAGCTCTGATACCAATTTGTCACGACCCCAATTTCCCTCCGTAGGATGTCGTGATGACACCTAGTCTTAGGGATTAGGTAAGCCTAACACATACCAAATTAATAGCAAAATGCTACCAACAATAATTAAATATGAAATATAAATCTCTATACAAAACTTACAACCCTAAAATCGGGAGTACAAGTCATAAGCTTTACAGAGTTTGCAAGAAAATTTCTAAATGCAACTATTTTCGGAATAACAATAACAAGTTTACCTTGAGTCTCCACAGTAATATTCGATCGTCTAGCTAATGATCAACCAACTCCGTAATACCTGGATATGCACAAAAATGTATAGAAGCATAGCACAAGTACACCAGAGTGGTACCTAGTAAGTATCAAGACTAACCTCAGTAGAGTAGTGATGAGGGACAGTCAAGACACCTACTGGACTAAACAATCTAAACAAGTAAAAATGTAGAACTAACAAGGGACAATATCAATATAAGCTAGGCATGATGACAATAATAAAACAATGCCTGCAATAGGAAACTAAAAGCAACAATTAGCAACGAGGCACAACAGGTAATAACGCTGTAGAGTAAGCTGAACACAGTCTAAGTCTGGTGAAACCAAATAAAGGAAAACAAGTAACAACTCAATAAGAACAACCGCTTTTACACAAGATTTATTCAAGAATTTCCAATAGGTACCAAACCTCGTAATCACAAATCACGGGTCTCAATTCATGAACCCTAGTCACTTGGCATCTTGTGTCCACATTAAAATTCATAATCGCACGGATGACTCACGTGCCAAGAGAGTGACAATATCTCATATTCGCATGGACCACTCATGTGCCAACAATAACAATTGACTCATGACTACACAGACCACTCACATGCCAACAGAATAACTCTCACACAGAAGGCAAGAACACGAGAATAGATGTAAATGGTCAGAACATCAGAGTTCATCTTCTTAAACTGATATAGGTAATTTATTTACGTGTATGCTTGTGCAAGTGTTCTACCACAATTCAAGTCAACAAGTAAGAGTAGAGACAATGAATGGCACATAAGAAATGATCACCACAAAATGTACACGGTATAACTCACGCAAGGTAGGCACATCACTACACAAATAACAACAATAATAATGCCCCCAGGCATTCACAAGTCATCACAAATCATTCCCCGACATAACCACCTTGTCTCGCCAGGTGCGCAATAATAAAGAAAAAGCCCGCCTTGTCTCACCGCACATGCACAATAAGTTTCTCACCCTGTCTCACCACATGTAAAAACCCATATATATAGCCCTCCTTATCACTCCGCATGTGAAAATATCAACAATAACAACAACACAGACAACTCATGTGTGAACACCCCGACAATCCTCACAATAATACCACGTGTGCCAAAACATAACAACATAATAAAATGACTTTCACAATATGTGCCCATATGACACAACCTTTCCTCCAAACATGTTTAATACCACAACCACACATAGACCTCGGCTCAACAACACTGAGTACAAAAGCAACTACAACAATAACACGAGAATACGACAAGTAAATCAACACAAGAACTTCAGAACACTAAGAAACGGAAGAACGATCTCACAAAGAAAGACAAAACATGGAATAATGGTCTCAACAAGAATAACTCAACAAAGAAGAGATAATGCGTAATAGTGATTCCACAAAGTACAATTCGACGACAAGAGAGATAGCATGAATCAATGACCCCAAATAAGAATACGTCAACAATGAACGGGATTACAAACTTCAATTAAGGCTAGGCAATTACGGAAGAGGTAATAGAAATTTCAATTAAGGTTAAGCAATTACAGTTTGGATAGCATGGGAATAAAAGAGGCAACAACTTCAGTTAAGTTACATAGAGTTTAGTCGGCAATAAGGGTAGAGCATGAACCAATTAATTCCAAATAAGACACATAAGGGTGAATTTAGTAAATGGAGGATGTAACATGACAAAACAACCTCATATCTAATGAACATAAGAACCTAAGAGCCATAAACGGTCAAATTTCCATAATTTAGTCTAAGTACGTACTCGTCACCATGCGTACACGGCCTTCACATGACACAATTAGTACACATGACTCAAATCCTAAGGGGTAGTCCCCCCCTCCCCCCATAAAAGTAGGAAAGATACTGTCATAACCCAAAATTCCCACCTTCGGGACCGTGATGACACCTAACATTTCATTTTCTAGGCAAGCCAATGTTAGAATATAACTAGTCATTTTAACACAATTTTAAATTTATTAATAACAAAGAAACAAATGTGGAAATAAAGTCTGAAATAAAGGGAATACTTCATAATATTAGCGATGTCTGAATACCATCCCAGAACTGGTGTCACAAGTACACGAGCTTCTAAAATATACAAACAAGGGTCTAAACAAAATAAAGTTGTCTGAAAGAAAGCACACAACTAAAATAAAGTAGAAGGGGACTTCAAAGTTACGAACGCCGTGCAACTATACCTCGAGTGTCCACTAGTAGCTGAATTCGAGCAAATCTACAGTACGCCGCTGGGACCAACTCCGAAATCTACACAAGAAGTGCAGAGTGTAGTATGATTACAACCGACCCCATGTACTTTGTAAGTGCCGAACCTAACCTCGACGAAGTAGTGACGAGGCTAAGGAAGGTCACTTACATTAATCTGTATGTAATAATAGTAATAACAACAATAATAGAAATAAAACAGGTAACTAATTTCAACAGTTGAAACCAACTCGGCAGTGATAACCAATTATTATTTCAATCAATTTCCGTTGCGGTGTGCAACCCGCTCCAATAATATAATTCTTCACTAAATTTCAGTTGCGGCGTGCAACCCGCTCCAACAATATAAACTTAAAATATAATCCGTTGCGACGTGAAACCCGATCCCCCAATATATTCATTTTCATTTCCGTTGCAGTGTGCAACTCGCTCCAATAATATAAAATTAACAACTCTTGATTGTACTAAAAATACTCCAATAAATACCATATTCAATAAGAAATTATTAGGCTACAAAGCATACAATGATTATAATTTATTCAGGAAACAAGTAATGGCAAGTAGCAATTAATTGTGAATAATCAGGGAGAAAATTGACAATTTCATATTTAGTATGCTAAATGTCAAGTAGCAATTAAGACACATAAATCAAATAAGCATGTAACAATTATTGCATAAATTCAAGAATTAATATTTGACAAGGAATATGAGAAAAACAATTATTATAACAATTAATTTGTGTCTTAAAACAATTATGATTTTTTAACAATTATGCAAATAATTAATTTGACAAAGTATAGGCACTCGTCACCTTGCCTATACATCGTTACACATGAAATTCACGTAAAAATAATTCAAGGGTTGTATTCCCTCAAATCAAGGTTAACCACGACACTTACCTCGATTTGCAACCAATTCAAGATTCCAATAAACCCTTGCCTCACAAATTAGTGTCTGAAAGCTTCAAATCTAGTCACAAACAATTCAATATCCTCAACACGAATCGTAGGAATTAATTCTATATGAAATTACTAATTTTCCGGATTAAAATCCGAAATTCATTTTAAATATTGATTGTGGGACCCACGTCTCGAATCTCAGAAAAACTCATGAAAACCGAACACCCGTTCCGATACGAGTTCAACCATACAAAAATTATCAAATTCCGACATCGGATAGACCTTCAATTCTTAATTTTATATTTTTGGAAGATTTTATAAAAATCTGATTTTTCTTCCATAAATTCACGGATTCATGATGTAAATGAATATGGAATCATGAAATATAATCAATATAGTATAAGGAACACTTACCCCAATATTTTTCCAGTAAAAATCACCCAAATATCGTCTTACTAGAGCTCAAAATCGTAAATGGTAGAAAATGGGGCGAAATCCCATTTACAGAACTTAAGTTTTGTTTGCATGGATTTTTTTACTTTATGCGATCGCGGACAATGCTTCGCGATCGTGAAGCACAGTTTTAGGCTGCCCAACATTTTTGCTCTACGCGAACGCGGAAGAGCTTATGCGAACGCGAAGAACCGTTTCCAAGCCTTACGCAATCGCGTAGTGCCTTGTGCGATCGCGTAGCACATATGGCGTGCCTAGCTTCTGCCTTCATTCCTTCTATGCGAATGCGGCTTGGCCCTCGCGTTCGAGGTGCTTTGACTGCTTCCACTATGCAATCACGAACCTCACTATGCGATCGCATAGTACAAATTTCATCCGTGACCATTAAGCCTTCACGATCGCGAACACAGTCATGTGATCGTATAGGAGGAAACCAGTAGCAGCAGGTTCAGCGGTTTCATGGTTCCGAAATGCGCTGATCATGATCCGAATTACACCCGAGCCCTCGGGGTTCCAAACCATATATGCACACCAGTCCAAAAACTTAATACGAACTCACTCGCGTAATTAAAATACCAAAATAACACCTAGAACTACGAATCGAACACCAAATCAAATGAAATTTTTAAGAAAACTTTAGAATTTCTATTTTAACAACCGGACGTCCGAATCACGTCAAACCAATTTTGTTTCTCACCAAATTTGGTAGACAAGTCATAAATACAGTAATGGAGCTATACCGCATTCCGAAACCAAAATACGGACATGGTATCAACAAAGTCAAACATTAGTCATATCTCTTAAGTTATTAAACCTTTAAACTTAAATTTATGGCATATGTCCAAGTCCCAAATCACGATACAGACCTACTGGAACTGTCAAAACACTGATCCGAGTCTGTTTAATCAAAATGTTGACCAAAGTCAACTCAATTGAGTTTTAAAGCTCTATTTCACATTTTAATCAATTTTTCACTTAAAACCTTTTCAAAACAGTTTAAGGACTGCGCACGCAAGTCGAGGAATGATGAATAGTACTATTTGAGGTCTCAGAACACAACAATAATTTATTAAATTTAAATATGACCTTTTGGGTCATCACATTCTTCACCTCTAAAACAAACGTTCGACCTCGAACGGAATTAGAAAAATACCTGAGCTGGTGAAAAGGTGTGGATATTTACTTCGCATGTCCGACTCAGACTCCTAAGTAGATGTCTCAATTGATTGACCTCTCCATTGCACCCAAACTGAAGGATAATTCTTTGACCTCAACTGTCGGACCTGCCTGGCTAGAATAGCTACCGACTCCTCTTCGTAAGTCAAATTCTTGTCCAATTGGACTGAGCTGAAATCTAACACATGGGACGGATCACCATGATATTTTCGGAGCATAGACACATGGAACACCGTATGAACCGCTGATAAACTAGGTGGTAATGCAAGCCTGTAGGCTACTTCGCCCACTCTTTCAAGAATTTCAAAGGGTCCTACATACCTAGGGCTCAACTTGCCCTTCTTTCCGAACCTCATTACACCTTTCATAGGTGAAACCCGGAGCAATACTCTTTCTCCAACCATGAATGCAATATCACAAACTTTACGGTCGGCATAACTCTTTTTCCTAGACTGAGCTGTGCGAAGTCGATCCTGAATAATTTTGACTTTATCCAAGGCATCCTGTACCAAATCGATACCCAACAACCGAGTCTCTCCCGGTTCAAACCAGCCAACAGGCGAACGACACCTCCTCCTGTATAATGCTTCATATGGAGCCATCTGAATGCTCGAGTGGTAGCTGTTATTATAGGCAAACTCCACAAGTGGCAAGAACTGATCCCAAAAACCTCCAAAGTCTATAACACAAGCGCGAAGCATATCTTCCATTATTTGAATAGTGCGCTCTGATTGTCCGTCTGTTTGAGGATGAAATGCTGTACTCAACTCAACCTGTGTGCCTAACCCACTCTGTACATCCTTCCAGAAGTGTGAGGTAACCTGCGTACCTCGATCTGAAATAATAGACATGGGCACACTGTGAAGGCGTACAATCTCATGAATGTAAATTTCAGTTAACTACTCTGAAGAATAGGTAACTGCCACTGGAATGAAATGTGCTAACTTGGTCAACCTGTCCACAATGACCCAAATTGCTTCGAATTTTCTCTGAGTCCGTAGGAGCCCAACAATAAAATCCATAGTGATACGCTCCCACTTCCAATTAGGAATTTCTAACTTCTTGAGCAAACCACCAGGTCTCTGATGCTCGTACTTAACTTGCTGACTGTTTAGACACTGATCTACATATTCAACTATATCCTTCTTTATTCTCCTCCACCAATAATGTTGCCCTAAATCTTGATACATTTTGGCAGCACCTAGATGAATAGAATACCTGGAACTGTGCGCCTCCTCCAGAATTAATTCACGAAGCCTATCCACATTAGGCACACAAATATGACCCTGCATTCGTAAAACTCCATCTTCTCCCACAACAACCTATTTGGCATCACCGTGTTGCACTGTATCCTTAAGGACAAGTAAATGAGGATCATCATGCTGCCGCTCTTTGATGCGTTTATATAAAGAAGACCGAGCGACTTTGCAAGCTAGAATTCGACTGGACTCTGAAACATCTAGCCTCACAAACCGATTGGCCAAAGTCTGAACACCCTCTCACCAGCCGGAATATATGCAAGGCTACCTATATTCACAGCCTTTCTACCTAAAGCATCGGCCACCACATTGGCCTTTTCAGGGTGATACAAAATGGTAATATCATAGTCTTTCAACAGCTCCAACCATCTTCTCTGCCTCAAATTGAGATCTTTTTGTTTGAACAAATACTGTAGGCTACGATGATCAGTAAATGCCTCACACGAGACACCGTAAAGGTAATGCCTTCAAATATTCAGCGCATGAACAATGGTTGCCAATTCTAAGTCATGAACAAGATAATTCTTCTCATGAACTTTCAATTGCCGCGATGCATATGCAATCACCCTGCCATCTTGCATCAATACTGCACCAAGCCCAACGCGAGATGCATTGCAATATTCTATATAAGATCCTAAACATATGGGTAATACCAACACTGGCGCCGTAGTCAAAGCAGTCTTGAGCTTCTGAAAGTTCAAATCACACTCGTCTGACCATCCGAATGGAACACCGTTCTGGGTCAGTCTCGTCAATGCGCTTTCTATAGATGAAAACCCTTCCATGAACCAATGATAATAACCTGCCAAACCCAGAAAACTCCGTATCTCCATAATTGAAGTAGGCCTAGGCCAGTTTTGAACTGCCTCAATCTTCTTAGGATTCACTTTTATGCCTTCTACCGATACAACATGCCCCAAAAAGGCAACTGAGTTTAACCAAAACTCGCATTTTGAAAATTTGGCATATAACTGATTTTTCTTCAAAGTCTGAAGCACAATTCGAAGATGTTGCTCATGCTCCTCTCGACTATTGGAGTAAATCAAGATGCCATCAATGAATACAACCACAAATGAATCCAGATAGGGCTTGAACGCCCGATTCATCAAATCCATAAATGCTGCTGGGGCATTTGTCAGCCCAAATGACATCACTAGGAATTCGTAATGCCCATACCGAGTCCGAAAAGCTGTCTTAGAGACATACGATGCCCAAATCTTCAACCGATGGTAAGCATACCTCAAGTCGATTTTTGAAAATACCTTGGCACCCTGAAGCTGATCGAATAGGTCATCAATTCTTGGCAACGGATACTTGTTTTTTATAGTGGCCTTGATCAACTGCTGATAATCTATACACATCCTCACAGAGCCATATTTATTCTTTACAAATAGTAATGGTGTACCCTAGGGCGAGACAGTGGGTCTAATGAATCCCTGATCAAGCAAGTCTTGTAATTGCTCCTTCAATTCTTTCAACTCCGACAGGGCCATATGGTATGGTGGGATAGAAATGGGCTGAGTTCCCGGAGCTAAATCAATACAGAAGTCAATACCTCTATCGGGTGGTATCCCCGACAGATCTGCAGGAAATACATCTGGAAATTCACGAACAACTGGAACTGAATCCATAGAAGGAACATCCTCACTAGAATCGCGAATATGAGCCAAATAAGCTAGACAACCCTTCTTGACCATGCAAGAACCATTACATAAGAGATAGCCCTGCTGGTAGAATGGCCAAAAGTCCCTTTACACTCTATTCGAGGTAACCCCTGCATGGCTACGATCACCATTTTGGCGTCACAATCCAATATAGCATGATAAAGTGAGAGCCAATCCATACCCAAGATAACATCAAAATCTACCATGTCAAGAAGTAGAAGATCCACGCTAGTCATAAGACTCCCAATAGTAACCACACACAAACGATAGACGTGATCTACTACAACAAAATCTCCCACTGGTGTGGACAGACACACAGAAACACTTAGAGAATCATGAGGCACAACCAGATATGAAGCAAAATATGAGGACCCATAAGAATAAATAGATCCTGGATCAAATAGAACTGAAGCATCTCTATGGCAAACTGCAAAAATACCTGTGATCACTACATTAGATGACTCGGCCTCAGGCCTAGCTGGAAAAGCATAAAATCGGGGTTGGGCCCCACCACTCTGAATCGCATCTCTAGGACGGCCTCTAACTGGCTGGCATCCATCTCTAACAGTCTGACCTCTACCTCTAATGGCCTGACCTCCACCTCTAGCTGCCTGACCACTACCTCTAGCTGGCTGAGTAGGCGGTGAAGCAACTGGTGCCGGTATGATGGCATGAGAATCCTGCCGAGATCTGTTACTCGACAACCTAGGGTAATACCTCATGATGTGACCAATGTTCCCATACTCATAACATCCATCCTACTGCCGTGGCTGCTGAAGCGAATCCGAACGGGCCGGATAACCATTGTAGTGACTCTAGAGTGGTGGTGCACTGATAGGAGCTGAACGTACACTAAATGGTGGCTTCCCAGAGTAAGGCATAATAGGACCGTGACTCCCTGAAGCACCGTGAGATGCTTGTAGTGTTGAATGAAATGGCCTGGGAGGATGACCCCTACCAAAATTATCCCTACCTCCAGATGAGGCACCACTGAACCCACCGAACTGACGAGGCCTCTTATCAGACCCCTTCCCTCTTTCTTGTGCAAGAACCATCTCGATCCTCCTAGAAACATTAGCAGTAGCCTGAAAGGAAATCCTTCCATTCTCCTTGGCCATCTAAAGCCTGATAGGGTGAGTGAGTCTATCAATAAACCCCCTCACCCTCTCTCTTTCAATAGGAATTAAAAGGTGAGCATGACGGGCTAAATCCACAAAACGGGTCTCGTACTGGGTAACAGTCATACTGCCCTGCTGTAGACGCTCAAATTGCCTGCGGTAATCCTCTCTCAATGTGATAGGGAGGAACTTCTCTAGAAATAGCCGTGAGAACTGCTCCCAGGTCAATGTAGGTGATCTAACTGGTCTGGTCAACGTATAATCTCTCCACCACCTCTTGGCGGAACTCGTCATCTGAAATATAGCAAAAACGACCCCACTGGTCTCAACTATACCCATGGTCCGCAATACCTCATGGCAGCGGTCAAGATAATCGTGTGGGTCCTCAAAAGGTGTTCTACTGAAGTGATCTAGAAAGAGCTTAGTAAACTTGTCCAGTCTCAATAAGGCCTCAAAAGATATGGCGGGCCTATCACCGGCCTGTGCCGCAATAACTGGCTGAACTACCCCAACTGGCGGGGCTGCTGGAATTTGATACTGGGGAGCCATCTGCTCCGGAGCAGGAGTAGTGGTAGTTTGTGCTCCCCCCCAGCCTGTGAGACGACTGGTGCCACTGGAAATGTACCATTCTGGGCCACACCCCTCCATTAGGCTCACCAAACGGACTAGAGCGTCTTGAAGTACTGGAGTAGAATGAACCCTTCCGGAACCTGAACTGGTCCAACCGGTACAGTCTGAACTCTACCTCTGCCTCGGCCTCTAGCATAACCTCGACCTCGACCTCTACCCCTGGTCATAGTTGCCACCGGGGGCTCTGGTGTAAGGCCCATAAATATTTCCTAATGATTTAAGTTTTTAAAGTGCGCCAACGGTATTTAGGAATAACGTATTGGAGTATTAAATGAGACCTATGGGATAGAGCCACATCATGTTGAATTGATAATGAATGTTTAAGGTGTGTTGGAACATACTAAGGAGTTTTAGTATTGGCAAGAACTTGTGTGGAACAAGTTGGACACATTCAGTAGAAAGGATGTTTCAATTGGCACAAGACCCGACGTCAATGAATAGAACTCCCTCAATATAATGACTTAGGTGGTGATCTATCTATCAAATTAAAGCCCTTTTAGTCTAGTTTCCAACGCATCAAACCGTTTGTCATTTGGATATTTCTATAAAAGGTGATGGCCATTTTATTGGACCTGTGTCATATGCGCGGCCGCACATATTTGAGAGTTGCTGCCTCAGGTTCGCAGCCAGATGAGCGGCCACTTGCCCAGGTCTGCGATCACTTTCCCAAGTGCGCGACCACGCACGTAGGAGCTCATTTAATACCCCCAAGGCCGGGTAGAGAGATGGGTTAAGTCATTTTTGACCTAAAACCTGATATTTTAGAGAGAAGTGAGAGTGTTCTAGAGAGAGAGGAAGTAGATGAAGTGTTTTGTTCATCAAGATCTTGTTCAAGCCTTGAAATCCAACTAGGAAATCTCACAAGATCTTCACTCAAGAGGTAAGATTCAAACCCCTAGTCTTCAATTTCGAGTTTGGGGTAAAAGATGGGTGATTTGGGGTATGATTTTTGGGTGTAAGGGTGTAAATTATACATGCTTGTACTAATAAGGTTTGTGGGAAGATTGTTGAGCTAAAATAAGTAAAGATTGGGTTGTGGAACGGAGGTAATATTGTAGAAGAACCTTGTAGCTAAATTTGCACACCTAGTGTTTGATAAAATGCTCAAATGTGCCCTTGAATATCTCCCTAATTTGTTTTCAATTTTGTTATGTCTCAAATAGATTGGGATTGATAGAATTTCCGGAACGTTGTAGTAATTTAAGGAAAGCTCAAAGCGAGTTATATTGGCTAAACTTCTTTCCTAGAATTGAATTCCATGATGTTCTTGTAAGTCCCGAGTTATTCTTTATAAATCAACTATTCCGAATAAGCTTTGTGTTGAAAGGTATATGTTGAAAATGTGTTCCGGATGCTCTTATCATATGATGTTATCCTTTGGGAATGTGTTCAAAGCATGAGTTGGGCATAAAAATGTTATGACTCCAAGTAGTGTTTCAAGTGAAGGCCATTATGCCAAATTATGTAAGAAGTCTCAATGTGCATAAGACTCTTAATTGCTCATAGGTGTACTAAACGTCATGATTAGGGATTCCTTGTTGTCGGTAATCTATATAGATGCTTGAAAGTGAAAGTAGTGAGTTGGGGATATAAAGTGTAAATACCGTGCCAAAAATGAAAGTCATACTTGTGGCAAATAACGCCAACGAAGTGAAATGATGTGTGAAATGTTATGAAATGAGACTTGATTCAACTATTCCAAATTGACTCCAAAAATAGAATTATCCAAAAGTTTATGTACTCAAGTCATGTCCAAATGTGGCTGTTCTAACTAATGCTATACTTGGTGGGTATTTTCAATATGTTTTGAGTTTTTACGTATTCAATAGTTGAAATTGTGTATTGGCCTTTTTGGGGAAAGGTATTTCAAGAGTATTATTATGATGATGTTTATGATAATAATCCTTGAAATTAAAGAGTGAAAGTGCAGAATATGATATGCGGCAATAGTGCCATGAATGAAGAGTAATATGTATAGCCAAGGGAGCTAATGCAATAATGATGTTGTACGTAGTTTAAAGTACTAATGAAGTTATATATAGTGTGAAAGGTTATGAGATGAATGTATTTGTACTTTTATTTCCAATGTGTTATAAGCCCCTACATTCTTGCGAGTAAAGACTATGATGTTCCTAAATATTCTAAATGTTCTTAATGTTGTATGATCACCCATGGCAGGTACAAGTAAGTGATAGTATGAACATGAAATGTGGTCGTTGCCTAAGTGAGAATTATGAAGTGTTGTATGTCCCAATGGTTTCAACTATAGTTGTATACTTCTGCAATAATGTAGGTAAATGACTTCTATTGTTAAGTCCCCAAGAGTCATGAACCTAGATAATGACCTCAAGAGGTCAAGGGAGTGAATAATGAGATGGAAGGGAGATGTCCTTTGTTAATTGATGATGGACCTTAAGAAAAAGAATTGGGCCCATGTGCTATTGAAATCGACTTATTCATTTACCATGCATGTGCTAATGTAATGAGTTGTGTTTCTCCATGATGAGCATGAACATGAATTATTCCAATGATATGAGTAATTACGACCTTAACTGTAATGAAAAACAATGCGCTTTGAGTTTATATATGGTATTGTGATTGGGAATACACCTCCTCCCGCATATATTGTGGTGAGGCTGTAGGGCCGCTTTGTGTTGGGATTGTGGTATTGTGATACACTTCCACCCACATATATTGGGGTAAGGCGGTAGGGCCGCTTTGTTTTGGAATTCTGGTATTGTGATACACCTCCACCCGCATATAATGGGGTGAGGCAGTAGGGCCGATTTGTGTTGGGATTGTGGTATTGTGATACACTTCCACCCGCATATATTGGGGTGAGGCGGTAGGGTCGCTTTGTGTTGGAATTCTGGTATTGTGATACACTTCCTCCCGCATATATTGGGGTGAGGCGGTAGGGACGTTTTNTAGGGCCGCTTTGTGTTGGGATTGAGGTATTGTGATACACTTCCACCCGCATATATTGGGGTGAGGCGGCAGGGCCGTTTTGTGTTGGCATTTTGGTATTGTGATACACCTCCACCCACATATATTGGGGTGAGGCGGTAGGGCTGCTTTGTGTTGGGATTGTGGTATTGTGATACACTTCCACCCGCATATATTGGGGTGAGGCGGTAGGGACGTTTTGTGTTGGGATTGAGGTATTGTGATACACTTCCACCCGCATATATTGGGGTGAGGCGGTAGGGACGTTTTGTGTTGGGATTGAGGTATTGTGATACACTTCCACCCGCATATATTGGGGTGAGGCGGTAGGGCCACATTGTATTGGAATTCTTGTATTATGATACATCTTCACCCGCATATATTGGGGTAAGGCAGTAGGGCCGCTTTGTGTTGGGATTGTGGTATTGTGATACACTTCCACCCGCATATATTGGGGTGAGGCGGTAGGGCCGCTTTGTTTTAGAATTCTGGTATTGTGATACACCTCCACCCGCATATATTGGGGTGATGTGGTAGGGTCGCTTTTTGTTGGAATTCTCGTATTGTAATACACCTTCACCCATATATATTGGGGTGAGGCGGTTGGGCCGCTTTGTATTGGGATTGTGGTATTGTGATACACTTCCACCCGGATATATTGGGGTGAGGCGGTAGGGACGCTTTGTGTTCGAATTCTCGTATTGTGATACACCTCCAACCGCATATATTGGGGTGAGGCAGTAGGGACGCTCTTTGTTGGGATTGTGGTATTGTGATACACTTCCACCCGTATATATTGGGTAAGGCGGTAGGGCCGCTTTGTGTTGGAATTCTGGTATTATGATACACCTCCACCCGCATATATTGGGGTGAGGCGGTAGGGCCTCTTTGTGTTGGGATTGTGGTATTGTGATACACTTCCACCCGCATATATTGGGGTGAGGCGGTAGGGCCTCTTTGTGTTGGGATTGTGGTATTGTGATACACTTCCACCCGCATATATTGGGGTGAGGTGGTACTGCCGCTTTGTGTTGGAATTCATGTATTGTGATACGCCTCCACCCGCATATATTGGGGTGAGGCGGTAGGGCCGCTTTGTGTTGGATTGTTGTATTGTGATACACTTCCACCCGCATATATTGGGGAGTGGCGGTAGGGATGCTTTGTGTTGGAATTATTGTATTGTGATACACCTCCACCCGCATATATTGTGGTGAGGCGGTAGGGCTGCTTTGTGCTGGGATTGTGGTATTTTGATATACTTCCATCCGCATATATTACGGTGAGGCGATAGGTCTGCTTTGTTTTGGAATTGTGGTATAGGGATACACCTCCACCCGCATATATTGTGGGGTGAGGTGGTAGGGCCGCTTTGTGTTGGGAGTGTGGTATCGTGATACACTTCCACCCGCATATATTAGGATAAGGTGGTAGGGCCTCTTTTTGTTGGAATTGTGGTATTGTGATACACCTCTACCCGCATATATTTGGGTGAGGCGGTAGGGCCGCTTTGTGTTGGTATTGTGATACACTTCCTCCTGCATATATTGGGGTGAGGCAGTATGGCCGCTTTGTGTTGGGATTGTGGTATTGTGATACACTTCCACCCGTATATATTGGGGTGCGGCGGTAGGGCCGCTTTGTGTTGGAATTCTTGTATTGTGATACACCTCCACTCGCATATATTGGGGTGAGGCGGTAGGGCCGCTTTGTGGTTGGATTGTGGTATTGTGATACACTTCCACCCTCATATATCGGGGTGAGACGGTAGGGCCGCTTTATGTTGGAATTCTTGTATTGTGATACACCTTCACCCACATATATTGGGGTGAGTCGGTAGGGCCGCAATGTGTTGGGATTATGGTATTGTGATACACTTCCACCCGCATATATTGGGGTGAGGCGGAAGGGCTGCTTTGTGTTGGAGTTGTGGTATTGTGATACACCTCCACCCGTATATATTGGGGTGAGGGGGTAGGGCCTCTTTGTATTAGGATTGTGATACACTTCCACCCGCATATATTGGGGTGAGGCGGTAGGGCTGCTTGTGTTGGGATTGTGGTATCGTGATACTCCTCCACCCATATTTATTGGGGTGAGGCGGAGGGCCGCTTTGTGTAAAGGTGGTTATAGAGGATCCCCTAATTAATATCTATAAATGATTAATGGAAGCTCTTAGTAAATTGGCTCGACGTTGACGGTTAGCTAAGCCCTTTTACTGTTACCATGATTCATCATATTGATGTTGAATTTTCAAGTCCTTGAATTTGTGTATTTGTATTGTGTAAGTAAACACTATTAATGGTCTGTGAAACACACATGTGTATTGTATATGTAATATTGTGAATGGTCTATGAGATGCATAGGTGTATAATATAATATGTGAACACTAAGGACGGTATGTGAAATATATATGTGTAAAATAAGAGAGGAATGTGCCACTATCATTGGCCTTGTTTGTACATGTTGTTACAATTACATTATATTATGTATTCCACATATAGATCATATGGGCATTCTATTTTGAAAGAGGAGTTTTAGCTATACATACTAGTGCTATTTGACAGTACTAACGTCCCTTTTCCCGGGGCGCTGCATCTTTAATGGATTCAGGTGGTTCTACAGCAGGTGACATTGATCAGCGATAGCAGTACACTCTTTTCAGCTGATTTGGTGAGCTCCACTTCATTCGGGGTGATGTATCTTTTGTTTCTCATGTACTTTGTGGTTGAGGTATATCCCGGGCCTTGTTGCCGGCATTTTCATATTACTCTTCTATTGTACTTAGAGGCTTCGTAGATAGGTTGTGGGTTGTGGTTGATGTTGGGAATTGAAATGTTGGTATTTCGAAATCATGTTTTTTTGCTTTCCATTAATTCTATAAACTCGTAATATTTTGGAAATTATGAATGAAGCTGCTAATGGGAATGAAAAGCAAGTTGTTAATAAAATCTTTTCAGTGTTTGATTAATGGAGTATATCTCCTCTATATTCATGGATGAGTTTGGGTAGTGTCAGAGCCCAATTTCCCCTCCGTTTGGGTATTGTGATGGCACCTAGTCTTAAGGACTAGGTAAGCCTAATAATAATTAAAACAACAACATTATTTAAATACAATCTCTTACAATTCCCAAAACTGGTAATACAAGTCATAAGCTCTACACAGTGTTTGCAAAAAATAGAAGTCTCTAAATACAACTGTCCAAAAATAGGAATAAACAGTGCAAAACGAAAACTTGAATGTGACTCCGAAGCCTGCGAACGCATCGGTAGGCTTACCTTGAGTCTCCGCAGCAAAAGTCCACACAGCTAGCTAACGAACACTTTCCTGGATCTGCACAAAAAATGTGCAGAAGAGTAGCATGAGCATGCCACAGCGGTGCCCAGTAAGTGTCAAAACTAACTTCGATGGAGTAGTGACGAGGATTAGTCAAGACACCCACTGGTCTAATAAACTGAACATATATAAGTACATGAACAACAGAAGTATGATGTCAACATAAAGACTATGCAATATGGCTCACAGTATAGTGATGGCAATAAGGAAGGAAACAACAAGTATCAGCGGAATATCATGAAAATGACACAGAAAGGTGAATGGAATACAACCTAAATCTGGAATCACAAATATAGCAAGGACAAGTAATAAATCAGCAGCTACAACCGCGTTTACATCAGGTTTTAGTCAACAACTCCATGAGGTACCCAACCTCGGACAAATCACCACTCACAGGTCTCAATACCTGAACTCTAACACTTGGCACCCTGTGCCCTCATAACATCTCATAACTGCACTGATGACTCACGTGCTAATAGAGTCATTCTCACATAGAAGGCAAGTAAACAAGGGTGAGCATCTATGCTCAACAATATCAAGAACACCTCTTGTCTGATAAGAGTGCTTAACTACGTGTATGCTAGTGCAAGTGTACTACCGTAGTCCATATCAGCAATTAAGCATAAGGAAAAAGAACGGACATCACGCAGAATATTTTCTCACTGCTTTCACAAGATAAAGCTCACAAACGTACGTATACCACTATACAAATATCAACAACAAGAATGCCCCCAGGCCACAAATCATGGCAAATCAACCCCTGACACAGCCCGCCTTGTCTTGCCACGTGCATAACAATGTTCCCACCTTGTCTCGCCACATGCACAACCCACATATATATATACATATCCCGCCTAGTCACGCCGTATGTGCAATTATCAATAGTAACAATAGCACGGAAGAAACCTCGTGCAACCCCATAACAACAACCGCACGACAGAAACCTCGTGCATCACAATAATAACAACCGCACGGCAGAAACCCCGTGCATCATAATAATAACAACCGCACGGCAGATACCTCGTGCATCACCACAACATGTAAGACAGCAACAATGGCAAAATACAAAGTACGACAAGTAAACCAATTCAAGAACTTTAAGTCACAAGGAACGGTAGAACCAATTCACAAGGAATAACCACTGTAAGGAGTGCTAGGCGTACAGAGAACAACTAAACAAGGGAAAAACTAATATGTAGCAACGGTCCCACAATATACATTTCAACAACAGGGAGAGCTAACATGAGTCAAATAAATCCAAATCAAATAAGTCAACTAAGATGTAGGATATCTAAAACTTCTTTTAAGGTTGAGGAAATTTCGAAGGATATTCAACAATTCCATTACGGATAAGCAACGGAAAGATAATTATAACCTCAATTAAGACTGAACAAATTATAGGGTGAGATAATAATAATTCCAAATAAAGATAAGCAGTTATGAAAAGATAGCATGACAATAGAGGAGGTAAAATATTCAGTTAAGTCAAATAAGAGTCAAATAGGCAATAAGAGTAAATCCTGAAAATAATTAATTCTAATTAAAACATGTAGAGGTGAAACTAGTAAGTAGAAACTTAATCATATCAAGAACAACTCCATACTCAGTGAATATAAGGACCTAAGAATCCTAAAAGGCCAACTTTTCACAAATAAGTCCGAGCACACATTCGTCACCTCGCGTACATGGACTACAATCAATATAGGAGACTCAAATCCTAAGGGAAAAATCCCCCACACAAGGTTAGGCAAGATACTTACCTCGAATCAAGCTCAAACAATCGGTCACAATGCCTTTTCCACGAATATCCGGGTCTGAATGGCCCAAATCTAGCCAAACACAATTGTATAAAATGAATACAACAATAAGAGACTCATCTAATCAATGAAATCAATATTTTAACAAAAATTCCGAAATTCACCCTAAAAGGTCGGCCCGGGACCACATCTCAGAATCGGATAAAAATCACAAAATACGAACACCCATTCACTCACGAGTCCAACCATATAAGAATTACTCAAATCCGACCACAAATCCCCCTTCAAAACTCAAAAATCTTTATTGAAGAAGTTCTTCCAAGTTTTCCCAATTTTAACCCCAAACATCCGAAATTAAATGGAGAAACAACTATAGATCAATGCAATTAAAACAAATTCGAGTAAGAAATCGTTACCCACAAGATTCCTCTGAAAATCCCCAAAGAATCGCCTTCTCCCGAGCTAAAAATAAAAAATGGAGTGAAAATGAACTAACCCTCGATTCTAACCCCTTTCTGCCCAGCGATCCTCGCACCTGCGACCATTTCTCACACCTGCGCCTACCGCACCTACGGTCTAACCAGTCGCACCTGCGGAAGTCACTAACTCCCACAGTCTCCGCACATGCGATCCTTCTGCGCATCCGCGGGCATCGCAGATGCGGAACTTCCTCGCGCCTGCGACCCCAGGCCAACTCTCAATTCTCGCCTCTGCGCTTCCATCTCCGCATGTGCGAGTCCGCTGATGCGCACAAATTCTCCGCACCTGCAGAGACTTCCAAGTCCAGCTCTTCTCGCACCTGCGCCTCCATCTTCGCACCTGCGACCATCGCACCTGCGCTCAAGGTCCGCAGGTGCGATTACACCAGAACTCAGACCTCCCCAAAACCATGGAAATCATCCGCAACTCATCCGAAAAACACTTTGGGCCCTCGGGACCCTGTCCAAACATACCAACAAGTTCTATACCCTAACACGGACCCGCTCGAGGTCTCAAATCACATCAAACAACATTGGAACTGCGAATCGCACCATGAATCGAACTTATAAATTTTCAAATCTTTCAACTTCTAAAACCCGTGCCGAAACCTATCAAATCCACCCGGAATGACGTCAAATTTTGCAGGCAAGTCCCAAATAACATAACGGCCCTGTTCCAACTCTCTGAATCGCATTCCGACCACAATATCAAAAAGTCCACTTCTGGTTCAAATCTCCAAAAATTCGACTTTCGCCATTTCAAGCCTAAATCAGCTACAGACCTCGGATTTACGGTTCGGACATGCTCCTAAGTCCAAAATCACCCATCAGAGCTAATGAAACCGACGAAACTCATTCCGGAGTCGTCTTCACATAGTTCCAACTATAGTCAAAATCCTAAGAATTTAGCTTCCGTTTTAGGGACTAAGTATCCCAAATCACTATGAAACATCCGGTAACCGAATTCAACCACGCACGCAAGTCAAGACACATAATATGAAGCTGCTCAGGGCCTCATGCCGTCATACGGGACTTAAATTCTCAAAATGACCGGCCGGGTCGTTACATCCTTCCCCTCTTGAACAAACGTTCGTCCTCGAACGTGCTAAAAATCACCTCGAAGTCTTGAAATCTCTGAAAGTTCATACCCAATATACACCCGTGGGGGACCCTACGGCACCCCAATCCACATAAGCCTGACGACACCATCCCAACTGTAATTTATCCTTTCTATCAACACCAATAATCCTTAGAGTCAAAATTTTCACCTTCCATTTATCTTCAAAAGACCCGATTCTAAATCCATAACCGGTATCAGTCTCAACCAGCTATAACAACTCATGCCTACATCCACAAAGTACGACCACACAACAAGACACACCACATATAGGCCCATAATAACATTTCTGATCACATTAGCTTCCCGAAATCAAAACCAACACCGACAATTAGACCCATATCTGTTAGCAACCCGTTTCAAACCTCCACAACGCTGAAAATGATGCAAGAAACACGAAGACCTCATAACTATACACCCGAATCAACAAGTCACAACTGACACCACCGGGCACACACCCCGCAAGCCAAAACTCAAGAAGCACATAACGAAATTGACTAAATATGTAAAGAGAAACACATAAGATAAATATAAAACAAGCCCGACAGGCACAACTCTCTAACAGTATCCTACTACGAATCAATTCAAAAGGAAAAATCAAAGTACATGAACAAATCATAAGGATCTCATCCTGGTATCACCCTCCACCGCGGCACGCAGCCTGGCTCAAACATATCAAATCACATGGAGTCTCGAGGGTCTCGCCCTTAACTCTGAATCACACGTCGAATACACATCATACCAATGGAAATCTTCCACTAACTCAATTCTGCCAATAAAATCTCAACACTTACTAAACTCTCACCCTGGTAGAGTATCAAATCACAAATTATAACCAAGTTACTCAGGAATCACATCAAACCTGCCATAATGGACAACGTGAATTCACTTATAGTCTCGTAACTTTCAATAATGAATAGAAACAAATGATAGACACGGCTATCACTCATATAATCTCCCAACGGGGTAAACATCTAAATATAATACTAAGTCATAAATTCACCCATAGGTGGGACAACAAGTAGGGGAACTCGCCCCGATAAGCAGGACCGAATCAAAATACGAATGGTGCCCCTCTGTAATAAATAAAAAGCATACCTATATGACATCATCTGGTGCAGTGGCCTCAAGGCTACTATATGAAACACATTAACGGGTCAGGCCTTCCCCTCTTGGGCGTCCTCTACTTGCCTGAATACTTCGCTGTGACACACCTATCCGGAGTCTAGGACAATCTCTCACCCTGTGGCTGGTATCTCCACACTCGAAGAAACCTCTCTACTAACGTGGTTGTGGGAACTGTGCGGTACGGGTACGCTAAGACCCAAGAGCACCTAAAACATTGTGCGAAGCCTGAAGTGCAAACTGAACTGGCTGACCCACAAAACCTCTTCTATGTCGTACCCTGCCTCCAAAATAAGGACCAGTAGATCTCTCCGGTCTATGAGGCCTCCTCACCTCCCTATCCTCTCTCTCCTGATCTCGCCTGTACTCTCTCTCATAGCCCCGCCTGTCCTCTTTCTCCTGATCCCACATGCCCTCTACACGGAGAGTGATCCTTACCACATGTTAAAACGAAACGTCTGAGTCTAACTCCCGAGCCATGCTGAACCGAATATCATGCATGAGTCCCTCAATGAATCTGCGGACACACTCTCTAACTGTGGCGACCAAAGAAGGCGCATGCCTTGCCAAATCACTGAATCTCATGGCATACTCTGACACTGACATAGTTCCTTGGCGCAGCTTCTCAAACTCCGTGCACCATGCATCTCGAAGGGACTGAGGTACAAACTCTCTCAGGAACATCTCTGAAAACTGAACCCACGTAAGTGAAGCTAACTCGGCCGGGCTACCCAACTCATATGCCCTCCACCGCAGGTAAGCCGATCCCCTGAGATGGAACATAGTAAAAGCAACCCCGCTCGTCTCCACAATACCCATAGTACGGAAAATGCGATGACACTCTTCCAGAAAACCCTATGCACTCTCTGAAGCCAAACCACTGAATATAGGAGGGTCATATTTCTTGAACCTTGCAAGTCTAAGCTACTCTTCCTCAGATGCTGCTGCCCTGACCACGAGCTGAACTGGAACCACAGGCTGTGTCTCCATGACACTTGGAACCTGAGCAACATGAACTCGCTGCTCTGGGGTGTGGGCGGCGGGAGTCTGGGTTCCTCCCCCAGTTTGTGAAGTAGATGGTACAACCAGAATCAACCCCGCCTGAGCCAATGTACCAAGCATGCTCAGGAACTGTGCTAAGTTCTCCTGAAGTCCGGGGGTAATAACAGGCGCCTCCGGTACCTGCTCCCTAATTGGAACTTTTGGCGGCTCCTCAATTGCTGCTCTGGTAGGTGCTCTGGCTGCGACACTTACTCCTCGTCGACCTCTGCCTCTACCTCTAGGGATACTTGCTCCAGGAGCAGCGTTGTCTGTAACTATAGCTCTTGTCCTCACCATCTATGAGAGAATGGAATGATAAAAGTTCAAACTCCGAGATCAATAAGCTCGCACGATAGGAATGAAAGAAGTGAGATTGTCCTAATAGTTCTGTAGTCTCTCGAAGATAAGTACAGATGTCTCCGTACCGATCCGCAAGACTCTACTAAACTCGCTTATGACTCGTAGCACCTATGAACCTAGAGCTCTGATACCAACTTATCACGATACAATTTCCCCTCCGTTTGGGTATCGTGATGGCACCTAGTCTTAAGGGCTAGGTAAGCCTAAACATAATTAAAACAACAACATTATTTAAATAGAATCTCTTACAATTCCCAAAACCTGTAGTACAAGTCATAAGCTCTATAGAGTGTTTGCCAAAAAAAGAAAGTCTCTAAATACAACTGTCCAAAAATAGGAATAAACAGTGCAAAACAAAAACTTGACGGTGACATCGAAGCCTGCGAACGCATCGGTAGGCTTACCTTGAGTCTCCGCAGCAAAAGTCCACACAGTTAGCTAACAAACACTTTTCTGGCTCTGCACAAAAAATGTGCAGAAGAGTAGCATGAGCACACCATAGCGGTTCCCAGTAAGTATCAAGACAAACCTCGGTGGAGTAGTGACGAGGAACAGTCAAAACACCCACTGGTCTAATAAACTGAACATATATAAGTACATGAACAACAGAAGTATGATGTCAACATAAAGACTATGCAATATGGCTCACAGTATAGTGATGGCAATAAGGAAGGAAACAACAAGTATCAGCGGAATATCATGAAAATGACACAGAAAGGTGAATGGAACACAACCTAAATCCGGAATCACAAATACAGCAAGGAAAAGTAATAACTCAGCAACTACAACCGCTTTTACATCTGGTTTTAGTCAACAACTCCACGAGGTACCAAACATCGGACAAATCATAACTCACGGGTCTCAATACCTGAACTCTAACACTTGGCATCCTGTGCCCTCATAACATCTCATAACCACACTGATGACTCACATGCCAATAGAGTCATTCTTACATAGAAGGCAAGTAAACAAGGGTGAACATCTATGCTCAAAAATATCAAGAACACCGCTTGTTCGATAAGAGTGTTTAACTACGTGTATACTTGTGCAAGTGTACTACCATAGTCCATATCAGCAAGAAAGCATAAGGAAAAAAGAACGGACATCACGTAGAATATTTTCTCACTGCTTTTACAAGATAAAGCTCACACAAGTACGTATACCACTATACAAATATCAACAATAAGAATGCCCCCAGGCCACAAATCATCGCAAATCAACCCCTGACACAGCCCACCTTATCTCGCCACGTGCATAACAATGTTCCAACCTTGTCTCGCCACATGCGCAACCCACACACACACACACACACACATATATATATATATATATATATATACACATACATATCCCGCCTTGTCATGCCGCATGTGCAATTATCAATAGTAACAATAGCACGGTAGAAACCACGTGCAACCCCATAACATTAACCGTATGGCAGACACCTCGTGCATCACAATAATAACAACCGCACGGCAGAAACCTCGTGCATCAAAATAATAACAACCGCACAGAAAGAACCTCGTACATCGTAATAATAACAACCGCACGGCAGAAACCTCGTGCATCACCACAACAAGTACAACAGCAGCACTGGCAAAAATACAAAGTACGACAAGTAAACCGAACGGTAGAACCAATTCACAAGGAATAACCACAGTAAGGAATGCTAGGTGTACAGAGAACAACTGAACAAGGGAAAAATTAATATATAGCAACGGTCCCACAATATACATTTCAACAACAGGAAGAGCTAACACGAGTCAAATAAATCCAAATAAAACAAGTCAACTAAGATGTAGGATATCTAAAACTTCTTTTAAAGTTGAGAAAATTTCGAAGGATATTCAACAATTCAATTAAGGATAAGCAACAGAAAGATAATCATAACCTCAATTAAGACTGAACAAATTATAGGATGAGATAATAATAATTCCAAATAAAGATAAGCAGTTATGAAAAGATAGCATGACAATAGAGGAGGTAAAATCTTCAGCTAAGTCAAATAAGAGTCAAATAGGCAATAAGAGTAAATCCTGAAAACGATTAATTCTAATTAAAGCATGTAGAGGTAAACCTAGTAAGTAGGAACTTAATCATATCAAGAACAACTCCATACTCAGTGAATATAAGGACCTAAGAATCCTAAAAGGCCAACTTTTCACAAATAAGTCCGAGCACGCACTCGTCACCTCGCTTACATGGACTACAATCAACATAGAAGACTCAAATCCTAAGGGGAAAATCCCCCCTACAAGGTTAGGCAAGATACTTACGTCGAATCAAGCTCAAATAATCGGTCACAATGCCTTTTCCACAAATATCCGGCTCCGAATGGCCCAATCTAGCCAAACACAATTGCATAACATGAATATAACAATAATAAACTCGTTTAATCAATGAAATCAATATTTTAACAAAATTTCCGAAATTCACCCTAAAAAGTCGGCCCGGGCCCACATCTCGGAATCAGATAAAAATCACAAAATACGAACACCCATTCACTCACGAGTCCAACCATATAAGAATTACTCAAATCCGACCACAAATCCCCCTTCAAAACTCAAAAATCTTTATTGAAGAAGTTCTTCCAATTTTTCCCAATTTCAACCCCAAAAATTCGAAATTAAATGGAGAAATAACTATAGATTAATGCAATAAAACCAAATTCGAGTAAGAAATCGTTACCTACAAGATTCCTCTGCAAATCCCCAAAGAATCGCCTTCTCCCAAGCTAAAAATAAAAACTGGAGTGAAAATGAACTAACCCTCGATTCCAACCCCTTTCTGCCCAGCGATCCTCGCACCTGCGACCATTTCTCGCACCTACAGTCTAACCAGTCGCACCTGCGGAAGTCACTAACTCCCACAGCCTTCGCACATGCGATCCTTCTGCGCATCCGCGGGCATCGCAGATGCAGAACTTCCTGGCACTTGCGAACCCAGGCCAACTATCAATTCTCGCATCTGCGCTTCCATCTCAGCACGTGCGAGTCCGCTGTTGCGCATAAATTCTCCGCACCTGCAGAGACTTCCAAGTCCATCTCTTCTCGCACATGCACCTCAATCTTTGCACCTGCGACCATCGCACATACGCCCAAGGTCCACAGGTGCGATTCCACCAGAACTCAGACCTCCCTAAAACCATGGAAACCATCCGCAACTCGTCTGAAAAACACCCGGGTCCCTCGGGACCCTATCCAAATATACCAACAAGTTCTATACCCTAACACGGACCCGCTCGAGGTCTCAAATCATATCAAACACAATATTGTAACTTTGAATCGCACCATGAATCGAACTTATAAATTTTCAAATCTTTCAACTTCTAAAACCCATGCTGAAACCTATCAAATCAACCCAGAATGACGTCAAATTTTGCAGGCAAGTCCCAAATAACATAACGGGGCTGTTCCAACTCTTGGAATCGCATTCCGACTATGATATCAAATAGTCCACTTCCGGTCCAAATCTCCAAAAATTCAACTTTCGCCATTTCAAGACTAAATCAGCTACAGACCTCAGATTTACAGTTCGGACACGCTCTTAAGTCCAAAATCACCCATCGGAGCTAATGTAAACGGAACTCCATTCCGGAGTCGTCTTTATATAGTTCTGACTACGGTCAAAATCCTAAGACTTTAGCTTCCGTTTTAAGGAGTAAGTGTACCAAATCACTCTAAAATATCCGGTAACCGAATTCAACCACGCACGCAAGTCAATACACATAATATGAAGCTGCTCAGGGACTTATGCTGCCGTACGGGACTTAAATTCTCAAAACGATCGGCCGGGTCATTACAGGTAGAAGAAAATCTAACAGGCTTGCTAGGCCGATTCTCTCGGTTCAGCAATGGTCGCGCTCCCCACGTTTGGGGTGTGACAAACTTGGTATTAGAGCTTAAGGTTTTAAAGTGTCCTAGGATGTTTCGGAGCCATGTCTAGTAGAGCCCTTCTTATCGGTGTGTTGTCGACCACATCTATAATGAGGAGGCTACTTGAGCATTTAGGAATTGCACCCCTCTTTGATACTCCAGATCGTGCGATAGAGCTCAAGGTAGGAAGCTAAACTCCTCGTCATGTCTCATTTTTNGTATTGTTATACACCCCCACCCGCATATATTGGGGTGAGGCGGTAGGGCCGCTTTGTGTTGGAATTGTAGTATTGTTATACACCTCCACTCACATATATTGGGGTGAGGCGGTAGGGCTGCTTTGTGTTGGGATTGTGGTATTGTGATACACATCCACCCGCATATATTGGGGTGAGGCAGTAAGGCCACTTTGTGTTAGAATCTGGGTATTGTGATACACCTCCACCCGCATATGAGTAACCCACGGGTTTGAGGCAGCGAGGAGTGAATGAAAGAACCAGTTGCTAGTTGAAGTGTCCCTATTTTTATTAATGTTAACCCGCAACTAGTTTATGTGGTGAGAGCTCCTAAGAAATGAAAGAGGGTTATTGGAATCAATAAGCCGAAATGTTTGATGCGAAAGAAGAGCCACTCGGGTTTAGCCACTCGGTTTATGTTGAATGATTCTTGAAATATGTTAT